>CAAKHD010004504.1:0-16527 GCA_901007705.1 Fistularia tabacaria
TTGATGTGTTATCAGAGTCCAGTACAGAGTGGGGGCAGATATCGGCATCCGGGGTGTGGGGGGCAGTTCAGAGGGTGCGGGGCGGTGAAAATTGAAGAAAGAGAGAGTTCAGCATTTTGGGGTGGGGAGAGAGCTCAGCATCCTGACAGCCCGGTGTATGAAGCTGTTGGTAAGTCTGGTGGATCGGGCCCGGTACCTTCTGGCGTCGCTCACGATCTAGGATGCTTTACGGGTGAGGCGGGTGGTGTGTATGTCTTTCAGGGAGGGCAGTGGGGCACCGATGATCCTTCCAGCTGTGTTCACAATATTTTGTTTTATTGGAAACATGCTAAGGAAGGAGCTGGACAAAGTAGCAGGACCATTAGCCTTTAAACCTCTGAAATGACCTCCTTCAAAGACCTGTACTTGCCTCACCTGTTGTTGCATGCAGTGAAGAAAGTGGTGAAAGGTGGCTTAAGTAGTGTGAGGACTCCAACCACAGCGAGAGGGTCATTTATAGTGTTTCCATTAGTAGACGGATGAAGGCAGAGTCTGTGTGTGACTATTAGTCTGATTAAACTATTCACTGGTGACTCTCATTCCTTTATTAATTCAACAGGTGAACCTGAAGGAGCAGGGTCAGCTGATCCGTCAGGATGAGTTTACAGTGTGGAGTGGGAGGAGGAAGTGTCAGCGCCATATCTTCCTGTTTGAGGAGCTGGTGCTGTTCAGTAAACCCAAGAAGGTGGAGGGTGGCCTGGATGTCTTCATCTACAAACACTCCTTCAAGGTAAACTCTACAGCACTCACAGGCAGGGGGGAGGCAGAGTCTGGCCTTACACGCCCCTTTCCTCTTCAGACAGCCGATGTAGGTCTAACGGAGTCAGCGGGAGAGGATGGGCTGAAGTTTGAGATCTGGTTCCGAAGAAGGACAGCCAAGAACCAGACCTTCATCCTTCAGGCTGTAACCGCTGAAGTCAAACACGCCTGGACCAGTGAGATTGCTCGCCTGCTGTGGACTCAGGCTGCTCGGAACAAAGGTAGTGGTGGAGCTTTGGGGACACAAACAGTCTGACAGCATTGTAAGAAAAAAAACATTAGCACTGAACGATGAGATTTGATGTGATTCACTCAAACCTGTGTTGTTTTTGTTTGTAGTTGTTTGTTTTCCCCCCTTTCTCAGCAGTGTCTCGTTAATTTCCAGGTAATTTGATTCCAGCCATTAAGTTTTTTTTTTTTTAACAGTTTTTTTTTTATGATAGACACAGTTAAAACTAATAATGAAATTGAACTTTCAAAAAATTGTGAGGAAAAAAAATAAAGTCACATTTCCTTCTGTATAATTTGTAAAATAAGCCAAACACCTTCAAACAAACTAACCTTCTCTTCTGCCTTGATCTATTTGAGGTCAGACCAAACAACACTTGATGATTTCTTGTTTAAATGAACATCATCCAAAAATGTAGTCATTCCTAAATACCACTATGTTCTATGTACCTGTAAGGACTTCATTTTCAAGGGGCTTGTCGTTTGGTTTAGGACAACCTTTTACTTATTTATAGGTCATTATGTTTTGGGAAATTGAACTTTTCTTTTTCAAGGGATGAATTCCTCTTCATGTCTGGATGTACAGTAGTCCTTTACATATCCCGGTTCACCTTTCGCGGTCTCCGCGATATAAAATGGTATCGCATACAATTTAATATTGCAGATTTTTTGCTATACCACAGGTTTTTGCAGTCTAAATGTATTTTTAAAAACTTGTTATTTCAATTATTTCAATGGTAAAATAAGCATTTTCTAGGGTGGCGACCAACTAGAGCATGGTGTACTCTATCCTGGGCTCTGATTCGCTCAGCGACTATCATCATTCTCTGCATCTACTGTGCATAGCACGCATTCAGCATCATGCCTTGTCCATTTCACATCGATGTGCACTCGCTACTGGTTTAAGAATATGGGAAGTGTTTATAAGAGTATGGGAAAGGTAAAAAAGAGTGGGGGGAATGTCATAAAGCTTTAGAAAATGAACACGTAATAAAACGAAAGTAGGGTCGCTACTTCGCAGATTTTCGTTTACCGTGGCTGGTTCTGGAATTAAACCCCTGGGATAAACGAGGGACTACTGTATGTCCAGTACAAAACAATATGAGTGGAGTTAAAGAGGACTGAGCCTGTGCACTCTGTGTGTACAGAGATGCGTCTGAAGGAGATGGTTTCGATGGGAGTTGGGAACAAACCCTTCCTGGACATCCAGCCTAGTGACGCGGCCATCAGTGACCGAGCTGTCCACTGCATTATGAAAAGCCGAGGTGAATCCCGCCGCCTCTTTACACTGGTTTCAGTCCAAATAGACACGTTTAAAACAGTGACAATCACATGAGGGTTCAGGCTCCAATGACCAGACTGAACAAACTCAATTCGGATATCTGTTTGGGAGACCTACAACCTTGTCAGGCAGAAAGAAGGAGGCGGTTTGGATGCCATCAACAGGAACCGCCGATCACAGAGATGGAATGATCGATTATATGCTTGTGTTCAGGGGCCAGAACGCGAGCGTCCATTGCTGTCTCAGTCTTCGATCACTCCAATCCTTTCAAACGTGCAGCAGTGACGTCTGACACTGCCACTTCAGGCCCCTCATCCTGCAGCCTGCTGGGACCCCTCAACCTGCACATGTACAGGTAAAGACACAAATTCAAGTACTCACCCATACTGTACATGGACACACAGATGATAACATCAAATCCTCTTTCCACAGTCAGGGCACACCATCCTCCTCCTCCCCCACTGTAGAGAGCTCGTTCACTTCCTGTGTGGAGGAAGACGAACAGGAGCATGAGACGAGCAGCCAGCCCTCCATGAGTATGTGTGCGTGCACACACAAACAGAATAATTTTTCCTTGGTCAGGTATAAATGGTAGTAATTTAACAGTCATTCAGAAAACCTGCCCTGCTGAAGAAAGACAACCTAGTTAAGAATAAGACTTTACTGTTTACCAGAAATGAACGGTTTAAATTGTCAGAGGTGCTCAATGGAATTAGTTCATTCATCGACTGTGAATGGACAGTCTTGACACCCAGAGCAGCAGGGAACTTTCCAGAATTCTCATGAATACAGTATTTTGTGTTGCAGCCACTGACAGTTCAGGTTCGTCATCTCACTGCCTCTCCGGATCCACCGGATCGGACAGTGGCTGCGTCTCCTCCAACCTGCAGGAGATGCTGCAAGACGAGCCCAATCCCCCAGGCTCCACACCCTCCACCAAAACACCCAGGCACAGGAGATACACGTCTGTGAGTACACACGCGTGTGCACACACACACACACACACACAGACACAGACACACACACACACACACACACACACACACACGCAATACTCCTTGTCAAATAATGGAGTGGGGCAGGTAGGGGGGTAACAATCAGTCTGAAGAATGACATAGGGAGTTGTTAATAGCACATTATCTTGACATTATCCGTCTCGATGTAATTAATCCCCCTAAATGTTAATGGACTCAGAACCACTGATTGGAGGAGACAGGCAGGTGGAGAGATACGATGAGTTCATGAGGAGATGGACCTTTTCTTTTTGTCCCCACCTGTTTGTTTACTGCTATATCTTGATATTGCCGTCTATCGAGCATACTTATGTTTCACGTTACTGTCAGACACTTAGTCCGCCTGCTCTGTCCCGAGCAGTAAAAGATCAGGTCTCCCTAAAAAGGTTTATTTCTTTCAACTGAGGATTTATTCAGAATGTAAATGGAAAGTTTCTCATTGGTGAAATATGAATACATGACGAATTGAAATATTCTGAAATGAAATCAGTTTTGAGTAGCTGATTTGAAGGGGATTTGGGGAACGTTGAGTTGTTTGTCTGAATTGCATTAGTCTTACAATGACTCCTCAGGTTGTACCGCTGCTTTGACATGTTGAGTCTTGTCTTCCAACTGCAGGGAAGTTATGTTACACATTTCTTGTCACCGCAATCACATGATTTCTATTCTGTGACATGTCCTTGCTTCCTTTCACTTTCCCCTCAGAAATCCTCCCCTGTCAGTCCGGCAACCGTTGTGTGAGTCAACTAACTGATGGTTCAACTGTAAGTGACGTCATCATATCATATCATATCATATCATATTTCTTCCAAACCTGTTCGCCAGCCTTTTTGTAATGGAAACACATAGAGAAAACAAAATCCACATGCAACCCATTGATGTCAAGACTCAACATGACAGAAACCAAATCACTGATATAATTTCCAAGCCTTTTCAAAACCCATGCCATCCTGAAAATGACTGGAGTCTAACTCAACGAAATTCCTCAGGTTTCAAAATGTGTAATCTCTGTGAGTTTACTGCCACTGCCCCCTCTGGTGGTACCAGCTTCTTTTGCAGTAAAATATCTTACCTGTTCCGCGACAGTGTTTGAGGCTACAATCAAACTTTTCCACAACAATTTAATAAACTGAACATTTTCGAGGCCGAAAAAACTTAATTTTTAATATTTCAGCAATCAAAGAGCACTCACCTTTTTCTTGCTGGTTTTCAGTTAAGATTCGGAGGTCATGTTCAAACCAGTCGTCCTCTGATGTTTATGTTGTGTGTCTGTGTGTCTGCAGGTTTATCCTCCCACCCTGGAGTTATCATTTGTGTTTGTTAAGTGCATTGTCGTGTAGTCGAGGTGTAAATAGTTGTGTAGTTGGACTCACTGCTGTTCACATGTAAATAACAAGCTGCTGTCACTTTTCTTACTTGAATAATAAACATGAGTTTGTTCCAAACATGTAGTTTTCAGAAGCTGAATGCTTGCATGATGTTTCCACAGCATCCGTAAGAAAATATATTCATCAACATTGGATATTTATCTCTTCAATGAAGTCAAATGTTTTACCTTCAGGTTTCTGGGTAGGTTGTAGAGACAATAGATAATTCAACATTCTTACATTGTTACATCTGTCATGGTGTCAAAACAAGCAAAGGCAGGCTGTCAGAACACTGATTAAAAGAAAACAAAAAGCAATGGCAAAATGTCTTTTTAAAATGTATTCAATTGGCCTGAGAATAAGTAAGTCTAAAAAGGTAAAGATTTCAAAAAAGATTTACTAGGTTGAAATTTAAAAAACATACCGGGCTCAAGGTCTTGTCATACATCCAGGTTTCCCCCTGGACTCTTGTAATAAAACATGTTCAGTGAGAATCAGCAGGTCATGTAAGCATGGTAACCAATGCTGGGACCCCAGTACTAATCTCACTGCTGCACAATTTCCCCTCTTCATTTTAGTAATTTATTTTGTCTTGATGTAATTCTCACACTTTCTCTTAAAGATAGTAATGTCATGTATATCATGAACAGGTCTCCTCTCAACTTTAAGGGGGAATCGTTGGTCACGAGTTGTCACTATAAAAGGATTCTGCGAGACAGACCTGCCTAGGGGAGAACCTTGGCTGCAGGGGGATGAAGGTCCCACACAGAGTGGCCCGGGGGCAGGGGGAATCTAAAGATGGGACACTCCAGTAAAATGACCATCATTAAAGTTGCACTTAAATCTGTCGCCCCCTGCTGGAAGATGTATCCTATTACGATTGCATGCATTGGTTCTGAATCCTCAACCAAACTAAAATGAGGATTTAAGAAACAGGAAATGTGTTTTGTTTATTGCCTCTTTCCCAAGAAATTCAATTCCACTTTAGAAAGATGCAGAAACATTTTTGGTATAAAAGCTTTATTTATTGTTTCTTTGGCTTCTCCAAATGCTGATGAATCAATACTTGTGATATTGACACTTGATTCGAGGTGGTCGGTCGCCTCAGTAACAAAGAGGAAATGCAACAGCAACTAACAAACTTTTTCAGAGCACTAACTTTCACTATAAAAATAATAATAATAATAATTTTCATTGATTATCTTATAATCCATAGTCTCTGAACCAGACCAGGTCAGTTTTTATTGATTGGTTGGGTTCTGATAAGACTATGTTTGGCGCAAAAAAAAAAAACCTGATGCTGAACTCCTGTATCGATCACAAATAACATCACTATTGATCAGTGTAACAGAAAGTTACCATTAATTAATACTGATATCAATACTAATAAGCATGGTCAGTATTGGTCCATATTGTTATCAGTAATAACTGGACATTTTGAGGGGGTTCAGGATTAATCATAACTTATACCAGTAATATTGGATATCACGTGATTATTAATCAATATATTTAAATATTATCAGTGTTGCTCTCCAAGCTTGTGAAGTACTGATAGCAGTATTGACAAGTAGTGTCAATAATGAAATGTCTTATTCAAAGTGAAAGTGAAAACTGCAGATATCCAGCAGTTTAACGTCACAGACACCAACAGGAAGTAAAGTGCGGCTGGGGGACGACCATTAAACGAAAAGCAGCCGGTCTGTAAACCAATGTCAGATAGAAAAACTTTCATGTTTGCAGTAAATTAAATTGTGCAATTATGTCTCAAGACTTTTGATGATCAGATTCTTTAATTGGATTAATTCTTTGATTATTTTTTTCAGTCTTTTATACAACTTTTTTCCCCCTTAAAAGGAAATATAAATTCATTATTTCAATGCAGAATACAGGGGGGGTTCAAATAAAATGTCATTTGAAATGACAGATCAATAATGTAGCTATAAAATAATTGTTCTTAAACTCTTCAATTAACTGAAGTGAAGTAATCAAGATTTATGGGAAAATCTTTTGGTCCAAGATGAAACTAAAAAAAAACAACCAAAGAAATTAGTTTATATATAAAAACCCTTAAAACAAACAAACAAAAAAAGCAAGTGGTTTTTCCTTCAACAAAAAAGAAAATACAAAAATAGAAATGTAACTTTGCGACAAACACAAACCTCCGGCAGGGCAGTGAAAGCATCATGGAGTCTCTCTGTCACCCGTAAGTCATGAATCCGTTCAACTGAAGCATCAGCTTCTTATCTCGATGCATGGAATGAAAAAAAATGACCAATCTAAAACGTATTTTATCAATAAAGTGATCAAGACTCAAGGAATCAGGATTTTACCAAGACACACCATCAAACATTCAGGTGGGACACATCGGATGCAAATCCTGAATCGTGGAAGCCAGAGTCCAGGCGCGGTGATGCTGTGATGATGACGTAGAGGGTATCTACACAGAGGTGAGCCTGCCCTTGAAAGTAAGTGAGGAATTTATCTTTTCCTCCACGTTCGTGTAAGACGGGATGTTGTGATCCGATTAGCAGAGATGGACGTCAAGAGGATTGGAACTCACGGACTGGCAGAAGAAAATGTCAAGCACCACAGAAATGAACCCAGAAGATAAGATGATTTACACCTCTGTGATTCCTACAGAGGAAGACTTGCAAGTAAAAGACAGAAATACAATCAACTGACACGATTAGAAGCCAAAGGATGACGAAAGTCGAGCAACACTTCGGGCTCTTCCTGCAAGTGATGGAGAGCTGCTGCAGCGTCAGAAGAAGAAAGGAAGCACGGTAATAGGTGACGGCTGAAAAAGTTCCTGCAGGTCGTTTGCTTCCTGTTGAAGCTGTCATTCCATCCGGCCAGCAGAGTGGCGTCGCACCCCGTTGGCTCGACGTTTCAAGCCGGAAGACAAGAAGGCGGTGTCCGAGCAGAGGCCCCGCCTACAATGGCGGAGGCCCCACCCACCTACAGCAGCGAACACCTGAAGAAGCTCTTTTTGGAGCGCGACTCCGTGATCTTAACCTGGCCGCTGCCGCCAGGAGGATTGTTGTCGCTCTGGAAATGAGAAGAAAAAAAAAAAAAAATCAGTGTAAGAAGTCAGCCAGCTGTGATGGACAGGTGACTGGCAGATACTTCCTCCAATCGACGGAAAACTGATACACGACTGACAAACATGCATTTTTACCAACGCATTCAGAAACATCATGTATTTAACTTTTTTGTTTTTTAAAGGACATAGAATTTCTTGTCAAAACCTTCTCATGGCAAGTGGACTTGATTTTCTTCCCTTTGAAGACATTGGGTTGATTATTGAAGTTGATTATGGCATCAGAAATAAAGTCCAATTGCTATGAGAAGATTTTGAAAAGAATTAACCGTGATGTAGATGACCAAGAACCTTGAGACAGTTTATTTCTTTATTTTCAGAAAGTTCCCCTCTTTTCTTGGCTACATAGTGCTGTAACTTGCACATTTATTCAAGAATTTTTGTGCGTTTCTTGTTCTTTCTGTGGGGAAGCAGATACACTATTCTTTGAAAAATGGATCATTTTTAAATGGTCAGAAATGGAGTTTCAAAAATTCTTTCAAGTTTTCTGTTTTTTTTTAAAATTTATTTTAAACTGCTGATAACTGCTGCCCTTGTCAAGAAAAAATATAACTTTTCTGCATTTTTTGAAAAAATGTTAATACGTAAGCGTTCTATTGGCAACAACTAAACACACACACATATGCATTTACGCTCACCATCCTTCTGTTGAGTCGTGTCATGATGTCTCTGCCGAGTGTGAAAAAGGCCTGCGTGAGGGGAGAGGAGTGTTTACACCGGATGTTGACAGATGTTAACTGGGGTCACATCAAGAAATTTACATTAAGTGAAGTATTTACTGCTTTGTTTCGTCTGCGATTCAACCGAACGTCACGCTTGACGTCAGTCTGATCAGAGGAGGAGCATAAAAACCAAACCCTCACCTCTTCCACGTTCAGGCTGGACTTGGCGCTGGTTTCCAAGAACTTGATGCCATAATCAATCGCCAGCTGAGGGAGGGAACATTTTGGCATTACGATTTATATCATCTCCAATGGCGTTGACAGTAAATGTTGGATTATGAACAATGTTCCCTTTAAGCTCCGCGCTTGCGCTATTGCGCACCGCTCGCACATTCTCAGCGCACAAGAAAATCTATGCTGCACATAAAATAAAGTGAGTCAAAAAAATTTAGAAATATAAAAAATAGATAGCAAAACATCACAGAATAAGAAATTCAAATAAAAAGACGTAAATGCTAGAAGGAGCAAGCAGCAACACATCCACTCACCAAGCCAAAGTAAAAAAAAAAGAAATGCGGCTCTTTTGAGATGGAATGGCTGTCGGAGTATGTGCAAACAGAGGAACAAGCGGTAAAATTAGGTGAGATTTTTAGGTGAGAAAGGTCTGCTCTGAAAAACATGTTGCAAAGCCAAAGTAACCAGTGAGTTTTCAGAGGGAAAAGGGTGGACACAATGGAAGCTGGAAAAATCATTTAAATGTGGATGGAATTAAGTGCGTTTTCAAACATTGGAGTTTATTTGTCTCAGTTCGGTTGGCAGTTCATGTCGAGCCATTGTTAAAATACATATTTATACTTTCAGTGGTGTTAACGTACTACACAGATCATGACCATAATTTTTTGTCTTTCTCATTGTAAATGGAATAAATCACTTAATTAAAAGCAATATAATGGAAAATTAATGACGTAATTTGATTCTTTTAATCAACCATGTAACTTGATGTGATCCTGCTCTGACCACAGTGCACACGCGTGATCGCTCACAGTGCTCCAAGGGATCGCTCAGGGAGTTAGTGTGTTTGCTCAGACACATGAAAAATTGGAGGGAACATTGATTATGAACTCTGTCAGGGATGTACTTTTTTTTTATCATCCTATAAGTCCCATTTCATCTTTTTGATCATACAATAAAAGTTACATTTTTCATTGATCCCAAAATCTCGAATGCTTTCCTTTCCAGAGTGAATAGAGGTTACTATGATACTGTCAAGTTACACAGAAAAACAACATGTAATGATATTTCCGTGGGGTGTAGTGTGTGTGTGTGTGTGTTTGCGCATGTGTGTCGCCGCTGACCTTTTCTCCTCTCTCTTTGGAAACTTGTCTCTTGTCATTCATGTCGCACTTATTTCCCAGAATCATCCGCTCCACGTCTGAGGAGGCATGCTGGAAAGACACACGACTGTCATCTCCTCTACCACTGCATCCATCAGCAACAAAGAGCAACCACTACAAAACATGTATTGGATGGTATAGTAAAATGTGCAGTGATGATGTCACCAGGGGGCGTGGCGTACCTCTTCAATGTTGCGAATCCAGTTCCTGATGTTGTCAAAGGACTTCTCGTTAGTGATGTCATACACTAACATGATGCCCTAAAGCACAAGACAGGAAATGACAATCACCATCATCACGTACACTCAACAGTGAAGGTGGTCCCACGAGCCTCAGGAGGGGGCGTGGCTTACCATGGCCCCTCTGTAGTACGCCGTGGTGATGGTCCTGAAGCGCTCCTGACCCGCTGTGTCCCTGGCGGAACCCAAGGGGAGGATGTAAGGTCATCTGTCAGTGTCACGTAAACAATCTGACCTCCAATCAGTGATCTGAATGTTTGCAGCTGCTTTGCTGATCGTTTTATGGAGTTCTTACTCTTGTATTGCAGTTTGTAGCTTAAATCACTAGATGAAATGGGTTAAACGAAATCTATAATAAAACATGATCACGGAGAGGTGCATGAACCTATCGGTTTCAGCGATGGTCGTCTGGCGTGCGTGGCGTCATCACTGTGTCGCACTCACCAGATCTGCAGTTTGATCTTCTTGCCGTCCAGCTCGATTGTCCGGATCTTGAAATCAATTCCTGAGACACAGAAAAATGAAAATCTTAAGTCACAAACATCACGGCCACCACCAGCGCCTCTCGCCAATCACACAGCTCTGATTGCCCAGCCTTTGGTGACGCCACGTTCGCCGACCCAGTTGGGATTTGCACACGTGAGGTCGTTTCCTGCTCAGCTGAGCAGTGGCTTGCACAAGGTAGAAGAGTTGAACGAGGCTCCTTCCTGCCACCATGAGGCAGAGATACCTATCCAGGAAGAGGATGACAGCTGGTTTCCTGCTGTGTGAAGGGGGGGGGGCCTAATGATGAAGCTTAAGATTAAGTGTTATTTGTGCAAGCAAGGTTCCCACGGCAACCAATACTGACACCTCATGAACTAAGGGAGGGATTGGATTGCCCAAAAAGCCACAGAAGTAACTAAATGCAAAAGAAAACAGGAAGAGACGGTAACGTCTGACTATTCGGGGCCAATTGATTGTCTGGGCGATTTGAAGTAGAAACAGGAAATAAGAACTTGGGTCTCTCCTCGTCAGCAGGAAGTCAAACTGGGCGTCACGGAAACATACAGCGGAGCAGGTCAACGACCTCTCCCCTCCCTCCCCACATCATGGCTGACCATGTGACTCGCTGTGCGTCAGAAACGCCACAAGTGGTGGCAGACATTTTTTCTTTTGTGACAAACCGTTCAATTGTCACTTTCTTTCTTTTTTAACAAGTAATTTTCCAACTAGCTGGTATTCTCTGTCCCTTTTTAACAACCTCTCATATAAAATTTGAAATCATTTATTACTGTGCTTTTTTGTTTTTCGATTTCAGGTACATATTGATAAATGGTTATTTGATAAACTTTCCACTGATAGCTTGGCAGATCTGACGGGGATTTTGGTTTTGCAAAGTTTTACATAAACTTTGCCAACTTGCATTTGCAAAACTCTGGATTACAAAAATGTACAACTCTGGATTGTACATTTTTGCCGTTTTTCCAGGTACGTGATACAGAAATACATTTCTACAGCCAAATTTCTGGCAGTTTCAGTACATTTAAGAGATTACATTGAAAGTCTATTCTTGACATTGTTACTGACTTTGAATTTAATGTTTTCTTTACTCTTGTTTTAATTTTCCTACTGTGTATAAAGGCCAGAGTGAAACAAGGCCTATGGAATTATCAGGCGACAAGCTTTAGCCAATCAGAGCAGCTCTTTGTGTTAGCAAAGTGTTTCTGGTCAACTGAGACATTAGTTTTGTGGCAGAGAGTCGTCTTGGCTTCTTCTACGGTTGTTATTTTACAGTTTCGCATCCAGGCAAAGTTATTACTGTGTTGCTGCATCTGAAGAAAAGACACGCTTCTGGTTTGATTGTTACACCACTCTGAATATGGGGTTTCACGCACTGGCATGTCCTCGCTCACACATACGCACACACTGACAAGGGTCAGCTGACCCCGCCGCAGGATGCTAACAGAGCATCCTCTGTGCGGTAGCAAAGGATTGTGGGAAAGAAGGCAACGGCAGAGACAAAGAACAGTTTGACAAAGTATCAATCAGTTATCTGACATGCGGCATAAGGTTGATGGATTCAGTCGAACCCGTGCTCTGTATTCATGTTCGATTGGATGGCGATCAGTGACCTCTAACCTCCAGCACTCCTTTTCCTTTTTGTGTTTATACGAGGAAAAAAAAAGACCAAGTGAGACCTCTGAACCTTGATTCTAGCGATTGGTCATTACTAACTTTCAAATTAATCATTTGTGAGGTCTTTTTGTTCAATTCCTCTTTATCTTATCGTCCAATCGACTTTTTGTAGAAAATAACGAGAAGAAAAGTCACACCCACATAAAGATTTGAAACAGATTGAAATTCCAAGGGTCTGATCGGCGATGACATCAGTTTTGGTATTAGTTTTAATGCGCCTCAACGGGTGGAGATCCTCGATCCACGCCTGGGTGGGGTCAAAGGTCAACAAGCATCTGGACGCCCACACCCTCTCATGACAGCAGCCTTTAGCCTCTCGTTAGCCTCACAGCTAAAACATCCCCGTGGAGGGTTCCCGTGAACGGGCGGGAAGGCGGACTCACCGATGGTGGAGATGAAGGTGGTGTTAAAAGCGTCCTCGCTGAACCGGAACAACAGACACGTTTTTCCGACGCCGCTGTCACCGATCAGCAGCAGCTTGAACAGATAGTCGTACGTCTTCGACATGTTCCCGCCGCTTGTTCCGCCCCTCCCGATAACGTCGTGGGATCTCCCTCCTCCCGCTGTCGACACGGGCAGCAGACACTCCTCTGGCCCGCGGGCTGACTGGGAACACCGGCCGTCACCGGGATCTGCTCTGATTTCCGCTGGAGCTGCTGCGGCGCGGCAGAGCAGGAAGTAGCAAGAGTCAAGTTTCCCAAAGCGCACCGTTGTGGCACTTCCGGTGACTTTTTTTTTTTTTTTTTTTTTCAAAGTAAAAGATCACACGAAGCTTAAAAAAAGTTCAAACTTTTGACTCAAATTCTGATCAGTTCGAGTGCTTTGGACCAAATAACTTTAATGCGGGGACCAACGATAGCGCGATAAAGTCCTCATGAGTATGAACACGTTTTGATTCCAACATCAGAAATTGGTGTCTGAAGAAACTTTGAGCTGCACTCTTCAGCTCTGAAAGTTCCCAGTGCATAAGAATTTAGTACTCATGAGCTTATGGAGATGAACTGGTTCGGATAATATATTCTTCCCAACAATAAATAGCTTAAAAAAAACAAACAAATATTTTAGTTTACTTCCAAATAGTTACCCATTTTTTCCAGGTCATTTTCCATTTTAGTCAATCCACTTACTTTTATTACAGGTAAAATTGCTGGGTGTTTTTCAGTAGTTCACACGCTTTTCACACACGTATTTTTGCTTGTGACTTTAAAAGAATTCCACTTACAATACAATGACAGCTCGATAAACACTGAATTGACATAAACAACAACACGTTTTATTGGTGGAGTCCAGTAACATTTTGCAGGTCCGTGGCCCCAGTGACCTCACACAGCTCAGTGTATGCTGCTATGTACTGTCTCCGGAGATTAAAATGATACAAAATAATGACATCATGTGCAAAGTCTTTCATCATGTTTCTGAACAGATGTAGTGGTTTGACAAAGCATCATTAATTTTTATCCAATCTTGCCTTTTCAGTTTCCATGCACAGCTGTGTTAGTAATAAAAACAGCTGTTAACAGACCCCATGTTTTGGGGAAAGGTGAACGAGAAGTCTCTTCTAAAAAGCCCTGTTTTAATGGATGTGAAAATTTAGCAATGAGTGAAACAGCAGTTTCCCTCCCATTGCAGTCTACAGACCTTTAGAAACTGACAGGAAACGAGTGAGCATAGCCACAGTTAAAAAAAAATAAATAGACATTATGCAGTTTTACTGAAAAAAAAAAACATACTCAAGCGGTTGAAATTAAGGTATAGTGCTGATTATTGATGATATTTCTTTGATGTAGTTGAGCTGTTTTTCTAGTCAACACTTGTTTATGTCAGAAACTCCTATCATTCCATCTTGGTCATGAGATATTTGTGCGTATGTTGCTTTCATGTGAATGATGGGTAGCTGATGCAAAAGCCCCAATGGCTCCCTTTACATTTTTAGGTAATTCAACCATATATATTTTGACTGAATGTAAATTACGGGACCAAGACAGAAGCTTGGCTGATTTCCAGGCGGGTTGTCAGTATGAGTTGGGGAGGCGGGGTCCGAAGGTTATCTGTGCAGCAGCCACCTAGTGGTCCCAACGCTCACTCCAGATCCTGGATGCGCCTGCAGATTTCAGCGGTGAATTCGGAACATTTTGAGTTTCCTCCCAGGTCCTTTGTTAGTACCTGCAACGCAAAAAGAAAACTGAAGTCACTGGGAAGATACTCAGTATCAAATAATCTGACCCAAGACCACCAGCTGCCACCTTCTCTCCCCAGCACATAGGCTGAACAATTGGCTCACAAACATCTAAACCACATGGAGTTGCAACATTAGCGAGATGATGCTGTCATTCCCCGAATGTTTCTCAGCCAACCCCTAAGGAAATGACACAGCCCGCCGAACATGTCTCAGACACAACCTTTGACATCAAAAGAAGTTGTATGGAGGACGCGCACCTTCTTGTCCCTGATTGTGTCAAAGCAGGCTGTCTGGATCTTTTGGGCATGGTCATGGAGACCCATGTGACGCAGCATCATGACACCGCTGAGCAAAAGTGCAGTGGGGTTGGCGAGGTCCATGCCGGCTATGTCAGGCGCAGTGCCATGAACCTGCAGGACAAAGACAGACGTGACTGATAGCATCCACGACCAATGTCTCTCAGACTTTCCAATCCCAAGCTCCTTCCCCATCGCAGCTCATCTTTAGAGTGCGGAGCGAAACTAACTGATTCAAATATGGCGACCCCGTTGGCACCGATGTTCCCACTTGGCGTGACACCAAGTCCTCCAATCAGTCCGGCGCAAAGGTCACTGGAAAAGAAAACACAGGTCAGGTGACAGCGTCGACGAGTTCTGTTCTGGAAAGCCTTCCACTGACCTGAGAATGTCTCCATAAAGGTTGGGCATGACCAACACATCGAACTGGCTGGGATCCTGGACCATCTAAGGATGCAAAACACACAGGTTAGAATGACTCGTCAACCTTACTTGCCTTTTTTTTCTGTTTCTGACGCGACCTTTGACTTGGATTTGCTGGATGTTGTTCGTTCAACCAAGGTCCGGTCAGCAAGGTAAGATGCAACAAATACAATGTGTGAGAATAATAATAATGAATGTTAATGTTGGGCTTCGCTCTATGAAGACATTGAAGAAACTGAGTAGATGTCAGGTTGAAACACCACAGATGGCATTGTTCCTCTTCCTCAACCTATGTATCGTAGATGCCGATCAGTGGAAAAATGCAAAATATTTTTGACTGTAAAACACTTCATGCCATGGGGTTTTACTCTCTTGACAGGCCGCACCAAATTCTTTCACTAACTATCAGCCTGTTGTTAGATGTTGTGGCTAAGGAGGCACACAGCAGCTCTTCATCCAATGACAGACAGCCTATTTAGTTTTGATATGGTACAAAACCAGTTAAAATATACAGTATTTTTGACTTTGTGGTATTACTGCTTGGTGCAGAGCTGCATGGAACTGCAGCGTGTTGGTCAACTCACATTGAGGCACACGGTGTCCAGGTACATCTCAGTGAACTTGATATCTTTGTAGTTTTCAGCCACTTCACGACACTTTCTGAGAAACAGGCCATCAGACATCCTCCTAGAGAGACCCAATGGATGTATAAATCAGACAGCGTAGCCCAAACTGTCCTGTGGGAGGCAGGGTTGCCTGCAGGAGACACCTCACTGATTTTCAGCTGATAGTTCAAACTACTAACTGATCACAGCGTTTGGTCACTAATGATGAAACAATGAGGACAGATCCAGGTGAAGGTTAAAAGTTTCCACGCAGCTCAAATGCAGAATGGTGCAAAAAGAGTGTAAACGGACTGACCACACTAATGTGCCTTAATTAATGGCCTTGCTGCCATGTCAATGAACTCCTCTTACATTATGTTGGCCTTGTGGACGGCTGTCACGCTGCTCCTCTGGTTGTTTCTGGCATACTCAAAGGCGTACTCCGCAATGCGTCTACTGGCCTCCTCTGTGATGAGTTTGATGCTTTGGACAACGCCTTCAACAATCTTGGAACAAGAAAAGAACAGCTTGAGACAAAGAGACACAACACAGTCCAGGACGTGGGGACGCCTGGGACACGACACGCCCTTGCCGCCCCCGACGGGCATCACATGTGGGGAAATGTGATCATGGCTTTAAGGGACCATGTGACTCTGAAAAGACGGAAGAAAAAATGAAGGGCAGCATGAAGGAAAATGGTGTCTTATGTTCGGGGGGGGGGGGGGGGGGAAGAAACAAAACAAAAAAAGGTTGTGGGCCCCCG
>CAAKHD010004504.1:23120-34767 GCA_901007705.1 Fistularia tabacaria
TGTGCTCTTCCGATCTCAAGCTGGGCTGCTCTGCCCACAGCTCTACCATCCACTCCTTTTTTAGGATGCCCCATTCTGATTGGGACATCTTTTGATGTTCCTGTTCATCCATACCGTAAAGAAATACCGTCTCTGCCGCCAATACTGCTCTGGTGATTGTTTGTCTACCAGGTTTCCTTTTGTTTTGTTGGGGCTTATCATTTAGCTGTTGATTCTGTCTTTACGGTGACATAACGCAAAGACTGGCAATAATATCAAACATGTTTGATGTTGTCATAAGCCCTAAGACGAAAGACTACCAGCTCATGCTCAACAACTGAGATGATGGGAGCACGCTGCGACTCCACTAAGACTGCCCTACCACTCTTAAGATTTTCTTACAACTTCCAGTTTTAAGTCTGCGTCTGCAAAATCGTAAGAAGTAAGCCCGGCAATAATAATTTTCACCCTCACCTCCCACTTCATTTCCATAATTAAGTCAAAAGTAATGGAGGGGGTTCTTCAGGGCCTCCCAAAAGGCTGTCACATGTTTTATTTTACTTTTCTAATGTTTGTCATACAAAAATGAAATTCAGACACAAAACCCGAATCCTTTTGACTGAAGTTTCAATAATGATACGATTAAGTTTTCCCCTAAATTAAGAATGTCTCAAGACCTGTCCTGAGTGAAGTTTGACGTGATTGGGTGAACGCATCCTGGTTGTTATGTACAGTGTGACCTTGACGTGACCTCTGTTCCAAACAAAACCTTGTTGGCCTGTTCAGTGTTGCATCGGCGTGTTTTCGCCGATCATGTGTCTTGTTGGGCCTATGTTTGAACTGCAGATGTGTCCTCCTTTGACTCGCCCCTTTCAGGCTCCATGGCAGGTTTCGGGAACTGGCCCCCCACCTTGTTCCGCTGGACTTCACAAACACCCCAGACGTCCGAGTACCTGCCAGCTTGATCATCAGCATGCCGGAGCTGAAGGTACCAAGAATCTTCTCCATCAGCTACATGTAGGTTTCAGCTCTTCTTCACAACAAGCTACGCTCCGGCCTCCTAAAGGGTATGGCCCCTCGGAGTACAAAGCAGTTAGCTGATTTAGTCGTTTTAGTCGTGTTACAGGCGCCTTATTCCCGGGATGAGGAGATTATGTTTATTTTGTTGACGTAAAAGCAGCAGTGTTGAAAACGTGACTTTGAAAGGCAAGTCGCAGTGTGACGCATGCAGTTTTCTCGCTAAACTGACATTCCCTGGCAGGAGAACCCGTTTAGAGAGCAGATTGTTGAAACGTTCTCAGAGGACAGACGAGGGAACCAGAGCTTCAACGACTTTGTGGACATGTTTTCTGCTCTCTGTGAGATGTCACCCCGAGAGCTGAAAACCATCTACGCCTTCAAGATCTACGGTAACATTTCACTCTGATAACCGGACCCCCATTTTGTCAAGTTTAGGATCTTTATTTGCAGTTTTCAAAAGTCTTATATTTAATGCACCTTTTTAAAAGTAATAGTTTCTCTAAAATATATTGTCTCTCCCAGTGTTTCTCCTGATCTCTTCCTTCTTTATTTGCAGCTGTGTCCTTTTTCCTTATTGTAGACAAAGGAGTTGAATAAATCTGCCAGATAATTTGCAAATTAAGCCAGCAAAATGCATTAGCTGCAGCAACATGGAATACATGTGTGAATGAGGTAATGTTAATGTGAGGTTACAGGGAGTAGAAATAAAGATGGCGGAGGACTTTACGTACCCAGGGTCCACAGTCCAGAACAACGGAGTGTGTGGAAATAGGTGAAGAAAAGTGCCAGTGAGAAGAGTGTCACCCAGAATAAAATGGAAAAAATATGGTTTTGAGACCAGTCATGATGTCTGAGACAGTGGCACTGTGGAAAAAACAGGAAGTAGAGCTGAAGGCAGGAGCGAAGTTGAAAAGGTTGAGGTCCCCTTTGGGAGTGACAAAGACTTACAAGTTCAGGAATGAGACCATCAAAGGGACAGCACATGTTAGATGTTTTGAAAATAAAGTTAGAGGCCAGACTGAGATGGTTTGGACATGTAGAGAGGAGGGATAGTGAATACATTGGTAGAAGAATGCTGAGGTTAGAGCCGCCAGGCAGAAGGCCCAGAGGAAGACCAAAGATGAGATTTATGGATGGAGGGAAAGAGGATATAAAGGTCGTTGGTGTAAGAGAACAGGATACAGAGAATAGGGTTAGATGGAGGCAGATGATTCGCTGTCGCGACCCCTGATGGGAACAGCCGAAAAGGAAAAGAAGAAGATCACCAGATTAAAACAAGAGGTTGTAAATTGTAATGAATGGTCATGACAAGGACGGGTGATAATAACTATTGAAAATGCATTTTTGTAGTAATTTATACAGCCGTGAAATATGTGTCGGAATGTGTCGGAAGTCACAACATGAAAAGCGAGTTGTTCGTGATGTTTTGCGCTTGTTGTCCAGACTTCAACAGGGACAACTTCATCTGCAAGGAGGACTTGGAGAAGACCGTGAACAAGCTGACCAAAGGTGAGCTGACAGCCGAGGAGGTGGCACTGGTGTGCGATAAAGCGCTGGAGGAGGCCGACCTGGACGGAGACAACAAGCTGTCCTTCACAGACTTTGAGAACATGATCTCAAAGGCTCCCGACTTCCTCAGGTTGTTCTCGCAATACGTCACTTTTCAGCGTTTTTAAGTGTGGGCTATGAAGCTGAATCTGTGTTATATGAATCAAAATAAGTTCTTCTTACCCACATTTTCATGTGTCTTACTTCTTCTAGTTTTTATTGTGTGTTTTTTTTTTTTTTTTTTTTGGATTCGATTTTATATTTTGTGACTTTCTTCCTCTGTCTGCAGTAACTTTCACGTACGAATATGAGTCGGGGGCCTCACTGCAGCAGCCGAAATTCTGCAGGGAAAGGCAGACGTCCCACCCGGACTGGCCGAGTCCGTCCTCTCAACACAGTGCCTGTCCTTTCTACCGATGTCGCAATGGCCATCTCCCTTAGAGAGTCCGGGGTTCTCGCATGAAGCCGCTCTCTGAAGCAAAGGGGAGAATCGTGGAGAAATCCACTACAGGACGGACGAGGAACGTTAACAAGAGGCATTCTGTCTTTGGGCCAAGGATGCAGACAGGATTTATTTGTAAAGCACAGAGTCTGGAGCTGTGATTCTCCTCCTTACTAGCATGTTGTAACGCTTCCTGCTTCTGCTGCAAAATGACAATCACAGTTGATGGAAGGGCTCTCTGTCTTCTCTCTCACAGACTCTTAAATATTTTCCGGACAGACTGAAAGAATGTTTTCTTTTCTTTGTTGCCCCCGTGAAGCTTCTTCAGACAGGATGCTTTTCATTTGACATTAAATAAAATGCATTTCAAAAGTCTAGAAATTTGATTTGAGATCAGTGATGTCACCTAGAAATATAGAAGTCCTGCAAATTGAAAGTTATTTTTTAGTTTTATTTTTTATTCTTTTTAAAAGAACCT
Organism: Fistularia tabacaria; assembly: GCA_901007705.1. Taxonomy (NCBI): domain Eukaryota; kingdom Metazoa; phylum Chordata; class Actinopteri; order Syngnathiformes; family Fistulariidae; genus Fistularia; species Fistularia tabacaria. The sequence goes on from CAAKHD010004504.1 coordinate 26,588, forward strand.
TCTGTTACTTATTTTCTGATGTTTTTTTTTGCAAATTTCATTATGATGTAACTTTCTTGACCGTATCGTCTTCTTTGTCAACCAGCAACTTTTGTCCTACTTTGTGTCAAATTATCCCCGTCTGTTATGACTGTTTATAAAGGCATGACGTATGTAAATTATTACCAAGTTCTGCGTTCAACTTTATAATCAACATCATTCCAACTCATTACTGTGTATCTGACTTCTCTTTGGAATTTATGGGCTACAGACCTCCCTTTTGTGGAAAAAAATGAAAGACATGTAAGGTTTAGACTATCTTTTAGAATTTAGGTAATTTTCAATCCTGTATACCCTTGTTTGTAATAAGAAGACGCAATGATGCTGACGAAAAAATAATTGGAAAATAATGACGTAAAAAAAATCTAAAATAAAAAAGAATGGAGTAAAAACTTGAAAATTACCAAAAACTGGGCAGCTATGAAACCTTGTGCCCACAAGTGTTCCCGAATCGACAATGTCATTGAATGTTCTGTTCACTATTACAATACTGTGTGCTACATGTTAGCTGCACGCTACACATTAGCCATACGCTGCATTAGAAAGATCTTCCTGTTTACAATCACCTGCCAACGTGGTTTATCAATGACCATCATCACTGAGGAACCCGCTTCCCACAACAAAGACTAACCAAAAATGAACCACAGATTTGAAATGGTTTTATGATCCTGTTGTTGTCCTGCTGATTAAAACCTCTTGGGCGAGGAGACATTTCTCCTCAGATCCTTCTGGACAGTCGAGTTTTGTCTGTCTTGATGTTAACTGTGATAGCTGAACTTCTGACGCCATCACTGTCTCGCAACACAACTCAATTCTGATTCTGATAACAGCAGTGTGAGATTGCAAGCAGGTCATCAGGAGAAAAAAAAACAGTCTGTCTAATGACTGCTTGCTCTTTTTATTATTTTCATTCTATTCCAGCTTATTCTTGGAAGCTTCTCTAAATTTTAGGAGGGGTTTTTCTCTGTTTTTTAGTCAAGTTTTGCTAAATGTCAAAGAATGTCTTTACCAATATTAAAGCACACTATTAAATAGTTTGTTTTTATGAGTGTGCATTGTTGGCTGATTCGATGCACTTTTGCTGACAGCCACTCGGCGTTGCTGTCACACAGTCTTCAGCTGCCTGTTTCCAGAAACGAAGCAAAATACTTTTACTCCTAAAAGGTTTAGTTTAAATCCTAATTTTGTGCTTAGGCTTTTTTGTTTGTTTTATTTTTTTACAGAATCTTGGTTTATGGTCTGATGAAACATCTCTGACTGACTGAATTCTATATAATGCTTTTTTTTTGGGTCATTTTTTTCTGTGATGTAGTTAGGATATTGCTAGCTATGTTCCAGAAGTTCCTGGAACTCTCCAAATAGGTCACTTTGTTCTGTTTTAATATAAAAAAAGATACTTTAAAAATCTATAAGTCTAAATTACAAATCAGAAAGACTTTGTGTGACTAACTTTTGAGATGTGTGTTTTAAAGTCTGCAGGCAGAACAAATAGGTTTAAAAAAAGATTATTCATGCAGGATGCAACCCTTCATTTCATGGCGCCCATGCGTGATCAGACATCAAGATTTTGTAGATACTGTGAAATTGGAATAAGTGTCAGTATATACCTCAGGTTTGATTTTTTCATTTGAACATACATAGGTTTGACGTTATAATTAGCTAGTCGATCATCATTATTTCTACCTACCTCAGTGTCGACCTGAGGATCAGCATGATTTTGCCACAGAAACTGAGCAGAACCGAACGCTTTAGACACTCCTTTGTGCCCATGGCCATCAGACCGGACAACAGTCTGGACGGCACACAATTCTCACCGGCTGGAGATGCATCTGTGCTACCACGACCGCACAACCTCATTCATCCACACATGTCGTGCCCGAACTCCGATGTTTTATTTTTATCCTTGTTGGTGTCACTCCATTCGCATCCTGTTTATTTTTGTCGTTGTTGTCACTTTGTTTCTATTCTTGCCCTTGTTATTGGTGTTTTGGTTGTCAATTCTCACCCTTGCTGTTTTTTTTTCATTCGGTTGTCTATTTCTATCCTTGTTGTTCATTTTGCTGTATATTTTTAATAGATATATTTTGCCATCTTTTAGCAGTCTCTTTTATTGATATTTATATTCATATTTCCCCTCCTTGAGCTGCCACCTTATCATGGTGCAGGGGTTTGTGTGTCCCAATGATCCTGGGAGCTATGTTGTCAGGGGCTTCATGCCCCCAGAAGGATCACCCAAGGCAAACAGGTCCCAGGTGAGGGGCTAGACAAAGCATGGCTCAGAAGACTCTCATGACGAAAAACAACTTTTCCCTTGCCTGGACACGGGTCACCAGGGCCCTCCCCGTGGAGCCAGGCCCGTTGGTGGGGCTCGATGGCGAGCGCCTTGTGGCCAGGCCTGCACCCATGGGATTCGGCTGGGCATAGCCCGAAAGGACGACATGGGTCCCCTTTCCCCTTGGCTCACCACCCACAGGAAGGGCTGAGGGAGATGGGTGCAGTGTGAGCCGGGCAGTGGCTGGAGCAGGGGACCTTGGCGGTCCAACCCTCGGCTGCAGAAGCTCACATGGACTGTCACCTCTCTGGCGGGGAAAGAGCCCGAGCTGGCTGAGACATTCCGACTAGATATAGTTGGACTCTCCTCGACGCACAGTGTGGGGTCTGGAACCAGGCCTCTCGAGAGGGGCTGGACTCTTTTCTACTCTGGAGTTGCCCCCGGCGAGAGACGCCGGGCAGTAGTGGGTATATTGAATGCCCCCCGACTCGGCGCCTTTGGGTTCAACCCGGGGGACGAGAGGGTAGCCTCCCTCCGCCTTCAGGTGGGGGGACGGGTTCTGACTGTTGTTTGTGGCTATGCACCCAACAGCAGTTCAGTATACTCACCCTTCTTGGGGTCCTTAGAGGGGCTGCTCGAGAGCGCTCCTTCTGGGGACTCCCTTGTTCAACTGGGAGACTTCAACGCTCACGTGGGCAACGACAGTGTGACGCGGAAGGGCGTGATTGGGAGGAACGCCCCCCCTGATCTGAACCCGATCGGTGTTTTGTTATTGGACTTCTGTGCTTGTTGCGGATTGTCCAGAACAAACACCATGTTCAGGCATAAAGGTGTCCATATGTGCACTTGGCACCAACGCACGTCAGGCTACAGTTCTTTGATCGACCTTGTGGTCGTGTCGTCTGACATGCGGCTGCATGTCCTGGACACTTGGGTGGAGAGGGGTGGAGCTGTTAACTGATCACCACCTGGTGGGGAGTTGGCTCCGATGGTGGGAGAGGATTCCGGTCAGACCTTGCAGACCCAAACGTAATGTGGGGGGTCTGCTGGGAACATTTTGCAGAGTCCCCTGTCAGAGGGAGCTTTAACACCCACCTCCGGCAGAGCTACAACCACGTCCCGAGGGAGGCGAGGGACATTGAGTCCTAATGGGCCATGTTCCATTGTCGAGGCGGCAGTCCAGAGTTGCGGTCGGAAGGCGGTCGGCGCGGCAACCCTCGAGCCCGCTGGCGGACCCCAGCGGTGAGGGGATGCTGTCAAACTGAAGAAGGATTGCTATCGGGTATTTTTGGCCTGCGGGACTCTGGAGGCAGCTGACAGGTGCCGGCAGGCCATGCGGCATGCGGCTACGGCGGTCGGTGAAGCAAAAACTCGGGGCATGGGAGGAGTTCAGGGAGGCCATTGAGAATGACTTCCGGTGGGCTTTGAGGAGATTCTGGTCCACCATTCGGCGTCTCGGGGGGGGAGCAGTTTTCCATCAACACTGTGTACAGTAGGAGCGGGGCGCTGCTGACCTCAACACGGGACGTTTTAGATTGGTGGCAGGAATACTTCTCAGGCCTCCTCAATCCTGTCGAAACACCTTCCACCTATCTCCGGGGGCTGAAGTTGCTGAAGTAGTCAAAAAGCTCTTCAGTGGTGGGCCCTGAGGGTGGATGAGGTCCGCCCTGGGTTCCTCAAGGCTCTGGATACTGTAGGGCTGTCCTGGCTGACATGCCTCTGCAGCATTGCGTGGACGTTGGGGACAGTGTCGCTGGACTGGCAGACCGGGGTGGTGATCCCCTTTTTGAAAAGGGGGATCGGAGGGTGTGCTCCAACTGTCGGGGGATCACACTCCTCAGCCTCCCTGGTAAAGTCTATTCAGCGGTGCCTGAGAGGAGGGTCCGCCGGGTCGCTGAATCTCAGATTCAGGAGGAGCAGTGTGGTTTTCGTCTTGCTCGTGGAACAGTGGACCAGTTCTATACCCTCAGCGGGGTTCTCGAGGGGGGATGGGAGTTTGCCCAATTAGTGCACATGTGGTTTGTGGACTTGGAGAAGACATTCGACCGTGTCCCACAGGCAGTCCTGTGGGGGATGCTCCAGGAATATGGGGTACCGCCCCCGTTATACGGGCTGTTCGGTCCGTGTATACCCGGAGTCAGAGCTTGGTCCCCTTGCCGGTTGTAAGTCGGACCCAGAGTTGGACTCCGCCAGGGCTGCCCTTCGTCACCGATTCTGTTCATAACTTTTCAGGAACAGTGTTTCTAGGTGCAGTCAGGGCGTCGAGGGGATCTGGTTTGGTGGCCACGGGATCAAGTTTCTGCCTTTGCAGATGACGTGGTCCTGTTGGCTCCGTCAGGCCATTATCTCCAGCTCTCACTGGAGCAGTTCGCCACAGAGTGTGAAGCGGCCCGAATGAGGATCAGCATCTCCAAATCCGAGACCATGGTGCTCGACCGGAAGCAGATGGAGTTCCCACTCCGGGAGTTGGGGAAGAGGCCCTGCCTCAAGTGGAGGATTAAAGTATCTAGGGGTCTAGTTCATGAGTGAGGGAAGGATGGAGCGGGAGATCGACCGGCGGATCGGTGCAGCGTCTGCAGTGATGCGGACTCTGTACCGGTCTGTCCTGGTGAAAAGGGAGCTGAGTCGGAAGGCAGAGCTCTCAATTTATCAGTCGATCTACATTCCTCCCCTCACCTATGGTCACGAGCTGTGGGTAGTGACTGACAGAATGAGATTGCGGATACAAGCGGCCAAAATTATTTTTCTCTGCAGGGTTGCCGGGCTCTCCCTTGAAAATAAGGTGAGAAGTGTGGCCATCCGGGAGGAACTCGGAGTAGAACCGCTGCTTCTCCGCATAGAGAGGAGTCAGATGAGGTGTCTCGGGCATCTGGTCAGGATGCCTCCTGGACGTCCCCCGGGGGAGGTATTCCGGGCATGTCCATCTGGGAGGAGGCCACGGGAAAGACCCAGGACACGCTGGAGAGACTCTGTCTCTAGGCTGGCCTGGGAGCGTCTTGGGGTCTCCCCAGAAGAGCTGGACCATGTGGCTGAGGAGAGGGAAGTCTGGGCCTCCCTGCTCCAGCTGCTGCCCCCGGGACCCGATCACGGATAAGCGGAGGAAGATGGATGGATGGATGGATGGATGGATTGATGGATATATTCATAGTTATTGACACCGCTATTGTTGCACTGCTATAACGAAAGTATTTCCTCTATGGCAGGGGTGGGCAATTAATTTTTACAAGGGGACGTATGAGAAACCTGAACTGTGCTGGAGGGCCGAAACCAACAATTACAGGAAAGCAACACAATTGTATTACATGAGCAGAATAAAATATTGTTCATTCATGTAATGATTGACCCCACATGGGCCAGACCGGAATGCCCAAAGGGCCACATGTGGCCCCTGGGCCGTTAAATGCCCAGGTCTGCTCTATGGGGATCAATAAAGTTCACTCTTATCTTAGCTGTCTCTCTCGCACCTGCTACCTGCTACCTTTAATGCTGATTGTGTGTCCAATAATGGCCCCGAAACAGAATTCAAACTTTCTGAGAACTTAGGTTGAAAGGCAGCTTGAAAACAATGTCCTTCATAGTCAACAGGGGCCGCAGGAAATGACAGGAAAACTGCTGCCCATAAATTTTTCAGATTGAAAGACATTTTGTGCAGTTGATGTGCAGGTGCGAGACATTTTTCAAAGATATTGTTCTACAAAAAGACTCAGGGGATTGTGACTCTGAATAGGGATGAATAGAACTGTATGAAGGTTTCATATCCAGATATTGCTCACCTATAGTTCAAAACAGTCTCATCTCAAATCTGGATGTAACCCCTTTCTATTCAAATAGGTTGCAATAGTAGGAGACTACAGTTCACAATTAGGACTAATTACTAGGATTCTAGAACATGTTCATTGACCCCAGGATGGGACATCAATATTGACAACCCCATACAAAATGAAATTTGCAACGGATCTTTTTTATTTTTTTATTTCAGCTTTTCCCTCCAGGGGGCTCTACAGCAAGCAACCTCCTCCGTCTAAACCTATTTTCTGTGTCCTCTTCTCTCACATCAGCTAACTTCATGTCCTCTTCCACTACATCCACAAATCTTCTCTTTGGTCTTCTTCTGGCCTGGCAGATCCAACCCCAGTATTCTTCTACCAATATATTCACAATCCCTCCTCTCTACATGTCCAAACCATCTCACTCTGGCTTCTCTGACCTCATCTCCAAACCACACACCATTGCTGGTCTTGCAACTTGCTTGTACACCTTTCCTTCCATTTTGGCTGATATTCTTTTATCACAATTTACCCCCTGACACTTTCCTTCACCCATTCCAGCGTGCTTGAACCTGTTTCTTCACCTCTTTTCCACACTCTCCATTGCTCTGGATTGTTGACCCTAAGTAGATAAAATCCTCCACCTTCTTTATCTCCACTCCCTGTAGCCTCATCATTCCACTTGAGTCCCTCTCATTCACGCACATGTATTGCGTCTTGCTGTGATTAACCTTCATCCCTCTACAACAGGTATAAATTCAGTGCCAGGCAGGAGGTCTAGAGGAAGACCGAAGAGAAGATTTAAGGACGTAGTGAGAGAGGATATGAAGGTAGTTGGCGTGAGAGTGAGGATACAGAGAATAGGGTTAGATGGAGAAGGTTGATTCGCTGTGGCGACCCCTGAAGGGAGAGGCCAAAAGGAAAAGACGAAGAAGAATAAATAACAAATATATAGCAACAGACCACCAGCAGAATTGAACAAGAAAGATAGCAAAGTGCGCACAACGCAATGAGGAAAGATAACAAATATGTCCTCTGTTGTTTTCCTTGTGTTTAGTCTGTTGTTGCTTAAGTCCGATCAGCCTTTCCTTTCAAGTTAGACTTCTTCTGAGGAGGTGGGTTTCCCAGAAGTTAGGTTGTTAAGGGGTTTCACAATGTTGGAGTATCACTTGATAAACCTCCTGTAGTACCCAGCAAACCTCAAGAACAGTGTCAATTCTGGCAGGTTCTGAAGGACTGGCCAAGTATTCAGAGAAGTGATCTCCCCCAGATCCGTCTCAACCCCATCACCGTAGACTGTCCGAAATACTGGACAGATGTCTGTGGCATTAGGTTGAATTCCCAAAAGAGCACACAAATGCAGTCTTGTGTTTGTCTGAGTCCTCAACTTCAATTTGGTAAGAACTAGACTTTGAAATCAAGAACTGTAAACCACTGGAATCCTGAAAGCATAGAGGAAGTGTCCTCAAACTTGGGAAGCACATATGTATCCTTTGTCTGTCGAGCTCAGCTCACGATAATCAATGCACAGTTGGATGGCAAACATAATTTTTTTTTCTGGCTCGCCAAATGGTTCACTGAATCCTCTCCTCCAGCAGGTGCTCAGGACATCCCCTTGTGGCTATTTGCTGCTTGTCTCCTCTCCTCCTTGAAGTAGATAACTGGTACTGATGTCCTCTCCCAAATCAGCTCTCCACTGAATGATATCCAATAAAACTAACTGCTTTTAAGCTAAGTTTCTCCTTAGCGGCTAATACACACGAGGTGCTGTCTTAGTTAGCAGTTAACATTCGCTTTGTGAATAAAGCCGCTTTCACTCGACGCCTCTCATCTCAAGGCACTCAGTTTTCTCACTGCCGAGCAGAAAATTGGCAACCCAACACACTTTCTGCCTCTCTTAGAGTCTCCCTTTTTTTTTTAACAACTTCTGGACAACTTTCGCAAAGAGCAATCCCCCCCCCCCCCCCCCCCCCCCCCCCCCCCCCCGGGCCCCCTCCCCGGGGGGGCGGTTTTTGGGGGGGGGGGGGGGCCCCCCGGGGTCCCCCCGCCCCTCCCCCCTTCCCCCCCCCCGGCCCCCCCCCCCGCGGGCGCCCCCCCCCCCG
>CAAKHD010004504.1:41328-69222 GCA_901007705.1 Fistularia tabacaria
AGACTTCAATGGTCATGTTGATGCAGGCAATATAGGTGATAAAGAAGTGATGGACAGGTTTGGTGTCCAGGATTGGAACGCAGAGTGACAGATGGTGTTAGACTTTGCAAAAAGGATGGAAAAGGATGGACTGCAAAGTAGTGGCAGTTGAGTGTTTAGCCAGACAGCATAGGACGGTGATTTGCAGGATGACTGGTGACAAGGACGATCAAGAGGACAAAGGCAGAACAAAGGACAATGTGGTGAAAGCTGAAAAGGGAGTTGAGAAAGGCTCTGGGTGGTCAGGAAGAGCTTCCAGATGATTGGACAACTGCAGCTAATGTGATCAGGGAGACAGGTAGGAGAGTACTTGGTGTGTTGTCTGGAAGGAGAGTAGATAAGGAGACCTGCTGGTGGAATGAGGAAGTGCAGGAGTGTATACAGAGAAAGCAGTTAGCAAAGAAGAAGTGGGACTTGTATGCTCGGTTGGACAGTAAGGAGGGAGAGAATGATTTATACAGGTTGGCAAAACAGAGAGACAGAGATGGAAAGGATGTACAGCAGGTCCGGGTGATTAAGGATAGAGAGGGAAATGTATTGACAGATGCTAGAAGAGTGATGGGAAGATGGAAAGAGTACTTTGAAGAACTGATGAATGAGGAATGAGGAAAATGAATCAGAGGGAAGGGCAGAAGGAGTGACTGTAAAGTTCCAGAGATTAGTAAAAGTGAAGATTGGAAGGCACTGAAGAGGAAAGGCCGAAAGGCACTTGGTTCTGATGATATACCTGTGGAGGTATGGAAGTGTCAAAGAGAGGCAGTGGTAGAGTTTCTGGCTCGATTATTCAACAGGATCGTAGAAAGTGAGAAGATGCCTGAGGAATGGAGAAGTGTGATGGTGCCTGTCCTTAAGAATAAGGGGGATGTGCAGAATTGCAGTAACTATAAAGGGATAAAGTTGATGAGCCTCACAATGAAGTTATGGGAAAGAGTAGTGGAAACTGGACTGAGAGCAGCAGTCAGCATTTGTGAGCAGCAGTATGGCTTCATTGGCTTCATACCTAGAAAGAGTACTACAAATGCAGTATTCGCTTTGGGAATGCTCAGAGAGAAGTACATTGAAGGTCAGAGGAAGCCGCATTGTGGTTTTGTAGACCTAGAAAAAGCATACGACGGGGTGCGGAGAGAAGAACTCTGATTTTGTAGTAGGAAGTCTGGAGTAGCAGAGAAGTATGTTTGACTGTCCCAGGACATGTATGCTAGTCGTGAGACAGTAGTGAGGTGTGCTGTAGGTGAAACAGAGAAGCTCAAGGTGGAGATGGGACTTCATCAGGGATCAGCTCTGAGCCCCATCTTGTTTGCAGTGGTGACGGACAGGCTGACAGATGAGGTTAGACAAGAATCTCCATGCACCATGATGTTTGCAGATGACATTGTGATCTGTAGTGAGAGCAGGGAACAGGTTGAGGAAAATATTGAGAGGTGGGGGTATGGTCTGGAAAGGAGAGGAATGACGGTCAGTCGCAGCAAGATGGAATATATATGTGTGAACGAGAGGAACCCGGGGTGGGCAGGTGAGGCTACAGGGAGTGGAGATCAAGAAATTGGAGGATTTCAAGTACATAAGGTCAACAGTCCAGAGCAATGGAGAAGTGTGGAAAAGCGGTAAAGAAACTGGTTCAAGCAGGTTGGTATGGGTGGAAAAAAGTGTCCGGGGTACAATGCGATAGAATACAATCAGCCAGAATGAAAGTAAAGGTGTACAAGAAAGTGGTGAGACCAGCGATGCTATATGGTCTGGAGACAGTGACGATGACGAAAAGACAGGAGGCAGAGATTGAGGTTGCAGAGATGAAGATGTTGAGGTTCTCTTTGGGAATGACGAAGATGGATAGGATCAGGAATGAGTCCATCAGAGGGAAAGCACATGTTCGATGTTTTGGAGAGAAGGTCAGAGGAGCCAGACTAAGATGGTTCGGTCATGTACAGAGGAGTGAGAGTGAATATATTGGTAGACGGATGCTGGAATTGAAACTGCCAGGCAGGAGGTCTAGAGGAAGACCGAAGAAAAGGTTTATGAACATAGTGAGAGAGGATATGAAATAGGTTGGTGTGAGAGAGGAGGATGCAGAGAATAGGGTTAGATGGAGAAGGTTGATTCGCTTTGGCGACCCCTGATGGGAAAAGCCGGAAGGAAAAGAAGACTTGACATAGAATATCTGAATGAAAATAATGATGAAAAAGATCCTTTTCAGGTTATTTCAAAAGAAAAGTTTTGGTCATGGCGTTGTGATTATCAGTATTAGTTTCCCTTCTATATTTGTTGCCAGGTTTTAACGTTTGCATTGTTTGATTTTATTTAGTGTGTGATGTCATTTATCTATCTATTTATTTTAATTCCAGGTTGATGTATTTTTCACATCAAACTAATTTTTGGCAAATTTCTAGATATTTCCCCACTAGCAAGGTGCTTTAGCTCCTCCTAGGGGACCCATAGGTTTACATGTGCCATACTCGCCCGTAACACCTCAAACAGGAGGACCTTGGGAGGCTCCTAATCAGATATCCAAACCACCTAAATGTCCCCCTGAATGTCTGTCCTCCTCTTGCTATCTGTAATAGCTAAGCCCAGCCCACCTGTAGAGAATATTCATTCAGCTTCAGCTTGATCATTCAGTTATGACCCAAAGTTCATGGCCATTGGCAAGAGTTGGAACACAAATGGACTGTGTCCACTGTAAAAACTCTAAAAACCTAACCTCTGAGTTGGAGCTGCTGACTTGCACCCTGACTGCTTGACAGTGACCGCAAACCACCCCAGTGCCTGCTGGAGGTCGTACGGTGATGTGTTTTTGCCCTTCCAGGCTACACGAGTTTACCCTGGTCGTCAGGTAAAATGCCTTGCTGCCATAGAACACAGATCATCATAGGTCGTCTAAAGCGCTTATATCCTCACCTGGAACTTCGTTGCCTTGAAAGATCACATCAGATACCATCGGCTTTAAGGATCACATGGACACACAAACTCCTCAACGCAAGGATGACATTTCTTGGAAGACATGTTAAGTTCATTTGCATTTCATTGGAATTTGGGTGTAGCTTTTTGAAATGTATAAATAGCATTTAATTCTGAACTGTTCTTAATAGTTTTCAAGTGGTTAAGAAGTTAAGAATGATACATTTTTGTAGAACAAGAATAAACACAGACGGTGACAGCAGTAAATATTATAAATCAAAGATGAATTTTTTTCCCGGGGTGAGACTGTGGTTCATCTATTGTCCTCCTGGAGACGCTGTTTCCCTACAGATGTGTCTGTTCGGTTACAACCAAATTGCATAAGAAGAGTATTAGAGTGATGAAACAGGCTGAAACACATGCACATGGGGTGCACATACTCATACTCATGCACACGCACACGCACACACACACGCACACGCACACACACGCACACGAATATGTATGGGCACACACTGAACAACTGCTTGATCAATGGATTGCTTATTGATCAGAGGAGTGATAGACAGTTTCAGGTCACTAATGTATGGCTCATGATGTGTTTCCATGACAACAGAGTCAGTGAAGTGATTGAAAAGATTTTCATCCCAGCAAGCTTCAGGGATGTTCAGCTCTGAAAAAAACAAGTTTATAAATTTGTTTCTTTCCATGTTCTATATGCTCCTACTCTCAGTGTTCTTTGTGTTTTTTTTAACCTTTTATGTTTCATAAATTCATTATTTACCATTTATCCTGCATTTAGGGTTGCAGGGATGCCGAAGCCTATCCCAGCTTTTATCGGGCAAAAGGCAGAGTTCACCCTAGACCGGTCGGCAATTGATCGCAGGCCCACATATAGAGACAAATAACCATTCAGTAAGTCATTCACTCATCTGAATAGTTGTTGTATGATAATTGCAACAAAAACAATATAACACTGAGGAGTCAGTCAGTCAATGAAGGGGTCTTCACTGATTAGAGATTTATTTATCAGAAAGAAATTCATCTTTACCACTGTCAATTATATGTATTTATGATTATCTATCTATCTATCTATCTATCTATCTATCTATCTATCTATCTATCTATCTATCTATCTATCTATCTATCTATCTATCTATCTATCTATCTATCTATCTATCTATCTATCTATCTATCTATCTATCTATGTGTGCATATTTATTTCTGTCCATCAAGACGCATGATTTGACAGACTTCTTTGTGTACAGGTCTCTCTTTCTGTGTCCTTACACTACTTGGCGATGAGATATGTAGGCTGTGGTTTTGAGGTTAATAGAAAAAAAACAACTAATGACCATTACATTGACTCTTCAACACTAAATGACAGCTACTATCAGAAAGTCGCTAGTGGAAATAATGAGGGAGTGGAAAGGTCGGAGGAAGAGGGATTTGGCAAGGCGTACACAACCTATGGTGTCTGAGGTAGAAATCAGCAACAACTCAGCAAGAATTTTTGTCGTAATCTTCTTGTTGTGGCAACTGGACTTGAATTTCTTCTCTTGAAGACGTTTCACCCCTCATTCAAGGGGCCACTTCAGTTCTTCTGACCTATGGGGAATATCTGAATATGACTGCCAAGGTTTTGGGCGCATCAAGGTTATGTTGGCTCGCTATGTAAATACAAGAGTTGATTCGCAGAAACTGGGTCTAAGGGGGGTTGTTATTCTAATGGGGTGTCGTTCATTGGGGACAAAAGAGCACTTTTTGTGGGATTACCTGGATTGGACTGTGAAAAGGTAAAGCTAAACAAAGGAGTGAAACCATTTGGATCAAATGAACTGAGGCTCATGTGGAAGCTACCGGGGACTGGTTCTGGTGGTGGATCTTTCCTGGTTGTTTGGAGGGTGCAGATGGGCCCAGTCTGTGTGTGCAAATCCGTCTCGGTATTGATTCCAGTACAGCGTTATGTGTTTATGAATGGTTGTGTGTGAGGCCCCTTCCTCTGTTCAGAGATGTTTTTTCTGTTTTGACAAAGATGGCTTCTTTGACTCCTCTCTCGAACCATCTGTCTTGTCTTCTCTGGCCAGAATACGGACATTGCTGTCTTCCAAAGAATGGCCCTTATCCTTCAGGTGCTCGTCCACCTCAACACCACGGAGTCCTGTCCTGAAGTGGTGGCTCTCCTGTGTTGGGCCACCCGTTTGTGCAGAGGTTGTTTGGACTCTCCAATGTGGACGTCATCACAATCCTCAGTGCAAGTGACAGCATGCACCACATTCTCGATCTTATGCCTCGGAGTTTTGTCCTTGGGCTGCACCAGTTTTTGTGTCAGGGTATTTTGCGGTTTGAAATGTACCGGTATATGGTGTTTGTTGAACACCCTTCAGAGTTTCTCCGAAATGCCAGCAACATTCGGTTGTGCTGTCGCTTTGCCGATAAAGTTTAACTGATGATGCAGTCCAGTCTGTGTCAGCAGCAGCAGCATTGGCGCTTTGCTCCACTTAATATACAATACATCAGGGATTTGAACCCGGGACCCCTGACGCCCACACAGGTCATTTGCCGGCGGGGGGTCGCTCATGTCGCCAGCCAATCAGAGAGCGGACCAATTGGGTGAAGGGTGGGTCTGCTGTTGTTGCTCAAGATGATGTTACTCCTCGTCGGCGGTGTCTTGTTCTGCATGCTCCCGGCTCACTGGGGGCGAGGGGGTGGAGGATGGGGAGGGGGGAGCAAAACCCGCTGATGCAGCAGCTCCGGGGGTCTGACAGAGGAGGGTGGGTGGGTGGGGGGGCGTTACTGGCAGGGTTTGATATTTTAAGATTCATGCAACACTGGGAGGGTCACCCCCCTCTACCCAGCTGGAGGGTCAAGATCTGATTTATAGTTGTATTTCAATGTGAGTCTGTCTTTGGGGACATCCGTGTGCATTTGTCTGAGTGTGTGTGTTTGTGTCTTTGTGTGGGGTATGTGTGTGTATGGCTTGTTAGTTATTTTGTGAGTATGCAAGAGTGTTTACATTTCCAAATAGGTTTCTCTGTGTTTCTCTGTGGAAGTGTGTATGTATTGTGAGGATTCAGCCTACAGATAGAAAACAGGATTTGAAGAAAAAAGTTCTTAGAAAAGGTCAAAAGTCAATCAGGTGCCGCTGGTGCACCGTCACATACGCATCATGTCTCCACCCACGTCTGAGCCCACGAGCCACTGCGGGCTCCAAGCTCCTCTATACCTGCTGCTTCCACGTCTAAGGCCAGGATACAATGTGAGGCACGGGATGTCCCTCCATCCAGCTGCACAGTCCGATTCGGCCATCACCGTTAAATATAGCCCTCATGTAAGCCCAACACTTTCAATTCACGTGTTGTTGGATGCTAAACTCATGAAGTCTCCAAACTTGTAAAATTCCAGTCGGTTTCTGTCATATGTGTTTCCCTTTTTTAAAACAAAATACATGTCATTTTCTTAAATTTTATTTGAAATTCACTCCAAAGAAATTGTATTATGTCCAAAGTGTCTATTGCTTCCATCTTCAGAGGGAAATTGTCATCATCAGACTTTTATTGTATGCTGTTTTTTCCTACCAACGACAAGCATCAATTTTATTTATTTGCTTTGGTTTATCTCAACAGTTTTTGGATTTAATGTTTGTTACATATTGCGTTTGTTTTGTCTGCTTTTCCAATTTAATGCCCTTAATAAAAATGTGCATAAAAGCTGGAAACCAATTGATGTAATGCGTCAATCATTTGATTAATATTTGATTTTTTTTTTTTGACATTTGAAAAAATAATGAATTGAGAATGTTTTTGGGGGCCACATTATCTCGCACACATCACATCACATCAGACTCTGTCCCGCTGTCAATTTTGAACACAAAGCCCGACTGATAAAAATGTATGTGGTGTCAGTTTTGCAGTGCTCCTGTGGAAGGGGCTTCAAGTCATCAACATTTGGTAATCACGTTTCAACAGCTAAACAAAGATTGTCAGCTCCAATTTCTTTTTTCCACATTCCCCTCGTTGGATGAACTCTTTCTCTATTAAAATTCTTCAAACAGCTTCTTGGCAAACGCTTACATGTTTGATATTTTGAGTGAAGTGAGTTTAAAGGGGGAAAGGGACAATTTTAATCTGGTCCTTCAGGTTCGACCAGCGAACATCCAGCCTCCAGCTCCATAAAACAGGAACACGATCCCTTCCCTAGATATGACCTCACTTTAAAGTGGGACGAATAGACTTTCTGTCTTCATTTACTCACATGTCGTCATTCTGCAGCTTCAGGCATTTTCTGCAGAACCCGAAAGAAAACATTCAAGTATAAAATGAATCGCAGGAGGGATGACAGTTCATCATGTGTGATATGTTATGCTGTAAAATAGTTTCTATGTTCTGCGAAGCTATTCTATCACTAACCACCAATAGGTGGGATCAATGCATGAAAAAACTATCAGAATGTGAACAAAAATCCACATTACAAATGAAAATCTACCAGGAAATCCCGGAATCTGGAATTTACCATGTTTTTACTGACAGGTTCTCCAAAATTCCATTCATATGCAAAAGAAATGACACAACAACAAAAAAGAGATTTGATTGTAAGGTTGCAAGAATGATGTCAGGTGATGTAGCTAAGAAAGTGACAAAATGATCCGAAAACATCCACGGTCCAAATCTATAAAAACAAATCCGATCAAATCAGGCAAGAATAGCATGACAATTAATTACAATGGAGGAAGTTTGTGAGTATGTGGAGAGGGGTTGATCTTGTGATGAGCTACCAAATCTAGCTCCCACATTTTGGCTTATTATGGGTTAACCCAGGGATACCGATACAGATACAGGACGTGGATGCATGATAGATAGCTTCTAAAACCAATACTTGCTGAAAACTGAGTGTCTGTCCAATCAGGAGACAGCAATTAGGAGGGAGGATCTCCTTCTCACCTTTCCTCTTTTTCCCCCCTGAGCTGGACAGTGTGAGTGGTTCCAGGCCTGGAGACTCTGGGAGGCTGAATCAGCTGCTTCTTTCTGCTCTATTAAACATCGAACATGATCCCTTTTCCCCCGACGGTGGCCTCCCACAGATGGGCGTCCGAACTGACGCGGACCCGGACCCTCTGTGCTTTGAGGGTCAGGTGCTCTAACACGCTGGGCTGGAGCCTCAGAGGTCAACCTGCTGTCCGCAAGGGAGTTCATCCTGATTAATGACATCACAGCATCCAGATTTGAAAACGAGACCGCCTGCAGTCTGGAGCTGCAAAACGTGATGCAATGGAAATTAATTTGAAATTAATTTGTCAACATTCAGTGAAAATTGAAGATAAATGAAAATTCAAACAAACTCTCTTTAAATAATTTCAATGATTAATTGACCATGAATTGATAATAACTTGAAAGTACTTTTTCATTTGATGATTGTTACTATGATAATAATAGTAGCACTAATAATAATGATAATAATATGACAAATTGTTAACAGCTACAGAGGAGCGTGTTGAATCTAAAAAGTAGTTAAAAGTTATATTAATTTTATCCTAAATAATGTGACAAAAAGCATGTAATTTGATAATGAGCCACAGACTGGAAAAAACTGAATACTTAGATCATAAATCATATTAGAAGTGTTGTCTGTGGAGGGAGTCAGCCATCTTGTCTGAGGCCTTTCATACTTTTGATAACTCCCCTTTTCCCCGATCTCTCCCGCCTCACCCCAGGTGACATTTTGCCTCCATTCCACTGAGGCAGCCAGACACCAGACTGTGGGGGCGAGTTGGGGGGGACACGCGGGACACACACGTCCAGAGTTGCTCAAAGGTCCCGAGGGGGACATTCACCCCCATCTCCCCGTCCCGGCAGCTGTACAGAGGTGAGACTCCAGCTTGCAGACAGAGCTCTACTCTTACAGCCTCGTGCAAGCTCGCACAACCACGACCTTGTCAACATCACTAGAATGACCTTAAAAAAAAAACAACTTCAGCTCAGAAATTTCCATTTTCTTTGTTCGCAATTCCTCCAAAATCAGGAAACTTAATCGAACTAAAGAATTACATTAAAATAAGTTGAGGAAAATCAATTAAAAAAATAGTCAAACTCGGAGGATGTGTTGAGTTGGTGGAGGTGATAGAGGTCCAATGGTGCTCCCGGTTTGAAATACTGAGTGAGTGTTAATGAGTGTTAAAGTGTTTGAGAGGAACTTATTTGGAGCAAAGATCATGGCTGCATAGTTGGTGGTTGCTGTATGTGTCCGTGTGTGTGTGTGTGTGTGTGTGTGTGTGTGTGTGTATGTGTGTGTGTGTGTGTGACTGATCAGAGCCTACTCATTAGCCAAACGGCATCCTCTCTACGGCCAAGGGTCAGATATGAATCATGACAATTTGTCTGCAGAGGTCAGACAGCTTGGCCTTCAGCCTGGAGTCAAAGGTCAGTCGTGCCCCTTCTGACCTCATGTGTAACTTTGAGGAAAAGTGGAAAGATAGATAGACAGTAGTAAAATCCCAGAAACACAATACTTGTACTTTCTGACCTTTCAGGGTTGAATTTTACTTTGAATTTGTGCATGATATCCAATCAATTTTCCTTTAACTGCCTTCATTGCCGAGTCATTTCCTTTTTTTGGCGGATATGGATTTCTTTTAAAACCCCTTTGCACTTTTATTGTTATTCAATTTTATTGTTCCATTTGAATCTTTATTTTGCATCTGTGTAAACGTCTGTAGAGTGACCTTGAGCGTTGAATAAGGCATCTTAAATCAAATGTATTATTATGATTAATAATATTATTATTTTTATTATTATTATTATTGTCTGCTGATTTCTACAGTTTGTTGTTTATTTAAAAATTAGTTTTTGCCTTGTTTTTTTCCCTCCTTACCTGCTTTCTAATTGCTTTCACATTATTCTTCACAGCCACTGTGTTGTTAATTGGGGAGTTAATATTATAGTTATAAGATTATAGAATAGTTAATTATTGGTTTTCAATTTATTTTTACCATGCAACTATCAGGCAATTACTGTCAATGTACTCATGACTTGAGTCTTTATTCTGTCAATAAAAAAAAATAAGTCAATCTGCTGAAAAATACATTTTTATTTTGAAGGTGTTAAGTAACTGATTAACAAAATGCAAACCCAAGATTCTATCAGCTGCTCAGGCAGTGAGTTAGAAATAACCTGTAAAAGTGTATGTATGGAGCCACATGGGGGTGCTGGTTGATTTCCTGTCAGATTGTGACCCAGGAGATGGAGATTTGGCTGAGGCCCATATTGATGATAAAAGAAGAGGGTGATAATAAAAAGGGAGGAGGTACGCATTCATCTGTCACATAAAGTAATCAACATTGTTGCATTATGAGTAGAACACACTGCCATCAATACAACAGTGCTAAGTAACAATATAGCAACACACTAGGAACCTCATGTTGAGGTGAAATTAAAGATTTTAATGGAAAGAAATTACCTGGAGATCATTGAGAAAATATAATAAATAAAGGTGGTCAAAGGGAGGCCTCTTGACCACCATACAAGTCCTATGGACAAGGAGTCTCCAGGGGCCTCTACGGGGCTCCAACTTCGTGGGGTCCTCAAACCTGCTGAATTTAGGGATAGTAAGAAATTGTTTTTCAATTTCTTGGTCATTTATCTAGAATTTTTAAGTTTGTTTCTTCGTCACTCTTGAGCCGTTTCGATCCTTGCAGTGCTCTCCATAAAAACTGCAAAAAAGTCATTTCTCCCCGTGGGAAAGACCGACAATTTAGCGAGGCCAGCATTTGTGCAATGGGTAGAGCATAGAACCAAAACAAAAGATTTGGATAGTAAATTGTGTGTGACTTGACCGTCCAACTATGGGTTCAGCAACAGTTTTTCTGCAACGGCGTGCGTGAAGGTGCAGAGTGCTCAGCGTGTGTCGAGACCCAGTCATCGATCACTGGGATGTAAAAGTTGCGACGAGGCCGCATATTAAATGAATGAGCGAGTGCCTTAATTGTACCCCACAGAGTTACGGCCCTAATCTGGATCTGATTGGCCTCATTGATCTGGTGACCTGAGAGACATGCGTCAGCGTCTCCTTATCGCTGTGCAAAGACACTCTGTCCTATCGGCGCGGGAAGCGGCAGCGATACAGCACACAGGAAACACAAAGCGGCGTCTCGCCAACACCTGACCGCCTTTGTGCGTGAATTCAGGTCAGGCGACACTATCAGGATTAATATTTAGCTCTGAACACATACTGTTTACTTTGATTAATGATTGGCAAAGGTGCTCGGTGAGAGGGGGGACTTTTATTCTGAAAGAGCTGTCAGCTTTTTCTTCATTTCTATCATTTCAACAAATATTTTTCAAATTATTGGGGAATATCGTTCTGTTTCTTCAAGATGTCTCTGTTCATTTTAGCTCATTATTTAGCAGGTTGTTTTTTAGTACTTTTAGTACGCCAAAGGCGTCTCTCACATATTTCAAAATATATTGTTGAAAATGTGTTTTGAAAGACATTTGCTTTTTTTTCCATTGTGTTTTCAATTAGTGCGGTTCTCTTGACAATGAGACAACTAGTAAACTTTGAGTAAACTGATCCTTCTCTGTGGTGTCTCTCAAGGCACTGACCTCTTACTTCATTCTCATTACTAAATTCCTCTTACGATAATGTGTCAGTGTACCATCTCTCACTGAAGTCATTACAGTGCAAAAGTTCTTGGAACAATGACGTCATTTTTGGGTTTACCAGTCATGACTCGGTCCTCTGACGCGTGAGTCTTTATTAGAGAATCCTTCTGTCCACTTTCTTTTAATTCAGCGGCGTCTGGTCCCGGAGGTAAATGGTCATGGCTTCTGCATAAGAGCAGTCCCAACGTCCTGCCCTCCAAAATCACTCTCGACTTCACTGATCTTGTTTGTAACCGGGGAGAGCTGAAAGAAATCAGTCATTGTGACGTCTTAAGGATCCTCAGAAGGCATTAGACCATTAGCCCTTTCTACCTCTGATGGGTCAGAGTGACCTCGTCCATCACGTCGCCCCGATTGGTTGCAGCTATCTGGATGGTTCGTGCAGCGATAGATCGATAGGTTCAAACAACTTAAGGATCCTCAGAGGAAACACCCTTTGACCCTCTGCAGGGTGGAAGGAAGACGCCCAACTTCAGCCTCGCTTCATTGCAAACACATGTCAACAGACACACACACACACCATAAAGGTTTATTTAAACAGGAGCCTCGAGAGGAAGGACGGATCAGGAATGAAGGAGCCCTCAAAACCTGGCTGATCATTTGGTATAAATCTGATTTCTTCTGTTTGTTTGTTTTTAAGTTTTTTTTTTTCTTTCTCTTTGGACATACATTTTTTTTTTTCCTATTCTTCACTCTCAAAAATGAGTCTTGTTTACCTTTGAATTTTGATATAATGTCATGAGTAAAATTGGCAATATATCCTGAAGTCAGCAAGTAATTAGATGATAATAACAACTCTCTGTTTTTGAAAAATGTCAAAAAGAGGATAAAAAATTATTTTTGATAGTGAATAACGTGAATAAATCGGAAAGCAGACACATAGGTGGATTTTTTTTTTTTTTTTTTGGAACTTGTGTAACTGACCTTGGTGTTTAATTGAGAAATGGTGTTTTGTGAATCAAAATCAGACAAACAACAGCATGGGTGGTTGGTTGGCCAAGGCAGAAGGCCATCCCCTGGTCCTGCTTCTGATCCAGGTTCCCTCCCTGATGCTGGGTATGTGGATGTAGAAGTGATCCTGCCTTATCCTGAGGTGACCCCTCGTCCAAACTGGACCTTCAGAATAAAACCAGAGGTTCAAGGAGAGAAATGTGACTCTAATTATAAAGTTCCTCCGTGTGAAAGATGTTTCGGGCGAAAACGGTGAGAACTGGGTCGTTCGAGAGCAGAGAGGCACCTTCTCACACTCCCGAGCCCAGAGTGAAAAATAATCCTGGACCTGCTCCGAGACGCCCATCCAACTCCTAACGGTACTTCTTGGCTCCGTCAGCTGATCCTGAAGTATCTGGAGACTCCGCCTTGGAACACGATAGGAGAAATTTTTGGCAGGTGAGGGGATGAACCGTCAATCATCAGAAGAGCCAAGACACCTTTGTTAGTTTCGGCGTGGAAGAGTCCAGCTGAGAGGTGAGGGCTCCTCTCCTACTTCTGAATGAAGAGACTGAACGATAAGTTGATTCTCCTCGATTTGAACCTGAGAGCCGCTTCAACATTCATCTTCAATCATCAGAGCTGTCCGGTCATTTCTGGAAAATTTGACCAGATGCTTTCTTTTTTTCTTGCTATTTGCCAGGAATTAATTTTTTTTTCAGTTTCCGTGTCTTTTCCTCATGATTTAAAGCCAGAGATAAAAGATGTGTTTATATTTCTTTGGCTTATTTCTTCGGGCCTTTTAACATAACACTATTATTTAACTTATAAACGACTCGATCCCCCCTTCCCCCCAATTTTTAACATTCTCATTTTTATTCTTATTTATCCTCTCTAAATAATAACTGTAAATTGCATTTCATTAAAAACATTTTCCGCTTGATTTTCATCTGTAAACAGATGATGTGCCGCTCCAGAGCACCATTCAACCGACAAGTTTCTCCTCAGTGAAAGATTTAAGTGTCTATATCTTTTGCTGTGTAAAGTCCATTAAATATCCTAAATACGTATAATCTTAAAGTCCATAAGTATCCAAACTACCCTCCCGGTTCCCTGCAGCTGCAGACACCAACTTTGTGAGTCCTGATCCCCAGTTGTGATTGACCTTTGCTTCATATCAAACCTGGCCTTTCCAGAGATACCAGCGTGTGATTGGATGTGGACCTGTGAAGCTGCAGGAACGCAGCTGAAGTTTGGCAGCCCTGTCTGTTTTAAACATATTACCTTGAGGTCTTGCTTCAATCTAATCCAGCATTTGGCCTGGAGACAAGAAGATGATGCAAAGTTTTGTTTGTTTATTTGTGTCTTTCTTAACTTCTCTAGCTTAACTCTTCTTTTTTCTCTTATCCTTATTTCCTCCATAATTTTGGCAAATTCTTCTTCTTCTTCTTCTTCTTCTTATTATTATTATTATTATCATCATTTTAATCATTACGTTTATTGTTAATTTTTATTTTCTGTTGAAAAAGCGTCTGAACACCTGTATTTAGCCATGTTCTGGTTTGATAATTATAGACGGCAGTTAAAGAGGCCTGAATTGAAAAACAAACAAACAAACTAATCACTTTTTTTGTCTTTGGGAATGGGCTTTTTTTCTATGCAACTTCACTTGAAATAAAAACTTTCAAAACTTTGAACAAATGCCATGAAAAAGGGACAAATTCAATTCTAAAAATGAAAATAAGAACAAATCCAGAAAAGGAGTTAAGGAAGAATTTATCACCGCAAGAAGATGCCTTAGAATTTAGCCAAATATTTTTAGATTGTTACACAGTAACACAAACCTGGAAGTGAACAGTAATAACTCTAATTATCCGAATGTAAAGTGACATCATTATTTTCTGAATTCAGCTGCAATAAATGTTTAATGTTTCAGATGATTTAAAATCAACCTAGATATTTGTACTATCTGTAACACTTACTTATTCGGACATACATCATGGTTACTGTGGCGACGGGAGGCCAGGAGGAGGGATCACACACACAAAAGGTGGCCAAGACAAAGAAAACACACTTTACGAGGTCAAAGGTCATCATCCCTTGGAGCCCAGAGCCTCATCAGCTGCAGTTTTGAGCCTCCGCTGAGAGTTGAGAGTCTGACGCCGCCTTTGAAAACAAGCTCAAAGACTTGGATGCCAGAGGAGGGAGAAGAGAAGGAGAAGAGGGAGAATTGTTCTCCTCTGAGGGACCATCAGCTCCAGGAGATTTGGTGGAAGCTGATTGGTTCCAGATGAATCAGAACTCAAAAGCGTCACGCAGCCGAGAAACCATCAGCTGGATCAACTGGATCCTGTCGGGGCCACGCTCCTGATCTGGAGAATCAGGTTCCAAAATGACTCAACCAAACTCGGAGGCTTGGATGGAGATCGTCAAGCAGGTTGCCTCGGGTCAAGAAAGGCACTGGTTCCATCTGAAGAGGTCAGCAGCAAACAAACAAAGTCAGTGGTTCTGCCGCGCTGCTCATCCACATTGCTACTCCTGCAGGGGAACGCCACGGTCAAGTCCCACCATATGCCAGTGACTCCAGGGGGCGGGTCAGAGTTGCTGGATCTGGTTTCTGAGCCTAAATCAACCACAGTGTCACTTCCAAAATTCAAATGATACAAAAACATTTCATTTTTTCTCCTTCTTTTTTGAAACTTTTTCCAAAAGAAATATTTTTTCTTTTGTCAGTGACACCATACTTGAATTTTTACATTTAAGAGTTTTTTTGTCTGACCCAAATGAATCATTCAAGTGTTGACATAAAGCCAAATATCTCTGAAAAATGTATATTGTATTGAATATAATGTGCATTTCCCTTTTTGCACCTTTGACCTTTTGCTATTTTTTCTACTATCATCCTTTACACTGTTGACTTTATGCATTTTTCACCCCCCCCCCCTCCCCCATCACCAACACAAATCAAAACCAAAGCTGTTTGTTTTTCTCTCTGATTATTTCTTTTTCAGTTTTATTTTTAGCCCTTGCTCAGTTTTCGGGGACTCTTCAAACACGCTGAATCACCGAAGTATCTCTTCCACTTACTGTCACTTTCCTCTTGAAACAAATGTTTTTCGCTGTTAATATCCATCTGATGTTTCAACATTTCTTCCCTTTATTCAGTCTCTTATTTTCAAATATAGTCCGAAGAAAAAACAAAAATTAAAATTTTCTTTTCTGGAATTGTTCTTTTTTTTCATTTTTATTTTTCTGATGTTCCATAAACACTCGCTCAGATTACGAGACCTGCTGGATGGGATTAGTGAGATTTGAATCTTGAGGTGAACATCTAGATCTCGGGGTTCCTGCTGAGTGAAAGCACTTCAGATGGGGGTCCGGAGCTCATTCAGGGTCAACCCAGGGGTCTGAGCACGGTGAAGGTTGATGTGGATGGTTTGACGGCAGCATCGTGTCTTGCTCCGTCAGAGCAGAGGGAAGGAAGATGTTTTCCAGATGTTTGCATCCCGGCCAGATTCTCCCCGGAGGACGACTGTAAACATCTCGCCATCGCTCATTTTTATGTTTGAAGTCTCCCATGTTTTCAAGAATCGTGGGAAGAGGGAGTGTTCACAGACCCCCGCCCAGCGCACACACGCACACACATACACGCACACACACACACACACACACACAAATCCACACGCCAGAGCCAAGACACTCATATCAGGCATTATTAGGACAATAAGTGAAGCTGCAAAGACACGAAATCAAAAGAATATGCATGAAAACTTTACGGTTCCACAGGTCATGTGACGAGTATGTTGGTTGTTTTTTTTTATCTTTCTTTTCTTTTTGTCGAACTCCCATCTGGACGCCAACATGCATTTTACTGCGATGGAATGACCTCGAGGAGCAGAACTGCAAAGGACAAGAACAGATGAGTGAGAAGAGGCTAAAAATTAAACCATTTCAGCAAAAATGTAACCAGCGAAGTTATAAATGAAGGATAAAATGTGCCGTGAATGATTTATTCTCTCTATGTGCAGCTGTATTTATTTACTTCATAAATGTATACAATTTTGATTGACTATATATTTTTTGACAATCCTGAAGATAAATTATCAATACAAATAATGAAAATAATAATGATTCCAGTTTACCCTGGACCGGGCGCCAGTTGCTCAGATCACATTATTATCATCATTATCATTACTTTTTAAACTTTTTTTGTACATTTTGAATGTTCAATGACCCAGACTTGACAAAAAAGGGTCAACGGGTTCAAATATTGATTGAACAGCCGGGAAATAAGACTAAATTGTAATTGTTCCGTTTTTTTTTTGCTCTGCATTTTTGATTTTTTTTTCTGATGGGACTCAATACCTATTGTTCTTTTTGTTTAGAATGTCTTTATGTAAAATTAGTACATCATTGTTTTAGTTCTTAGATATGACGGAGTAGGGGGTTCATTTCCATAATGGACGTGGTCATCTGAACAGGATCTGACAGCAGACACCTAAACGTGACAGTCATTGGACCTTGGGCCTTGGGTTCAGTGATATCATCCTGCAAACATCCTGCAGACGCTGACGTGACACTTTACCCAGATTTAGCGAGGATTCATTGTGCAACAAACACAAAAGGTTCGCAATCAGACACTGTATCTGTGTTTTTGCTGCTATTTATAAAAGTATATTGACTGGCACAGCACCAGTGTTGTAGCCTGATAATGAACATCTCTTTGTACTATCTAATTTACCTATCATTCTCTTTCTATCTGGTTCAAGACGAACAAACAGAAAACATTCATGCCGCAGAGATTTGTATTCTCGCATGTAATAAACATTAAGAAATAAATAATTTGAGGGGGAATTTTTTGCTCCTTTTACAGGTCAAATTATCGGAAGTCAGCAAAAGAACAACGCAGAGGAGTAAGTTGAAAATTAGTCGAAAATCAACAAATGAATCAAACATATCAAACAAACGTCAGCATAAAAATATGTAAACATATGTAAGAAATTTACTGGAAATCACCATGAATCTATTCCTTATTCAGATTTTTGTACTCACCAGAACTTATTTATAAATCTGTAAGAACTTGTTTATAAATTAGCAAAAAGAAAATTAACTCTTAATGACCTAGAAATTATGAAAAAGTATTGGGTGGCTAAATCCCTTTCTGTCCTGAAATTTTTCTTCTCCTTTTTTAATTTTGGTGCAATTTCTATTTTTCTGTATCAAATCTGACTATTTATTTTTCATTTCTCATTCTATTCTTTGTGCACAATTAAGAAAAGTACAGTTAAGACATTAAAGAAAAGTACATTCAAATTTAATAGCGAATACACTTCTCTCAGCTGCTAAGCCCCACCCATATATATCCTTCTGCATGACAAGACACACTTTCAGATTTAAGCAAATCTAATGTTTTTATTTTTAAATTTATATTGATCCCGTCATTTATTTGGTTTTGTTAAAGTCTGATGTGGCTTCATATATCTGTGTGACTCCCTTGAAGAGGCGTGCGGCGTTTGAGTAGGAGCCGATGAGATCTCAACAGATTGTTTCTGTTGCTTTCCAACCTTTGAACATCTGGGAGGAACTGATGAAGCTGCTGCAAGGTTCCTCGACTCTATGTAAGAACCGGGGACCCTAAGCAGCCAAGGCAAAAAGGCAAAAAAGATTTGAGGAGATCGCTCAACAAATTGGCCTGGAAATGTGCAAGGAATTACCTAAACATTTGCATGAAAACACTTGAAATGTTCTTAAGAAATCAAAAACAATGAGCAAAATGAAATCAATGGAAAAAATGAATGCAAAAAACTGCTTGTATATTAGAGAGAATTTTGCAAGATTGCAAAGCCTTACCATGACATTCAAAATGAACAGTACATTATAGTACATTCTTTTACAAATTATTAATAAGCAAATGCATATAACAGATTTACCTAAACAAATTCAAGACCATTTGATTTTATTTGGAAAAACATCTTTTGAAAACTCCATCAAATCTGATCAAGAGATGTGCAAATGTTTAGGTTTTCATGCTTCTCTGCTCAAAATTTGATTCATTCAGTGTGAAAATAATGCAATTAATTTCTAATGACAGAAATGATGAATTTAAAGTTCATAGTTCAACTGTATGCTGGTTTCTTATCTAAAACATTCCGTTAAAACTTTGATCCCATGTTAACCCACATCTGATGAATTAAACTGTATCCGCCCGATTGGCTCAGGTGATGATGACATCATCCCGTCAATCATTCACCTGCATCATGTCTTGTCTGTCTGGTTTCAAGGCCAATGGTTGAGCGGGACCAAGTTTAACCCGTCAAAGGTCACAAGTGCTTACGTGCGTCACAGACAAGCACACACACTTACTAAGAGAGCCAGGCTGCAGAGTCTGGGTGTTGAGATGTGAAAAACATTTGTGGGGAATTGTCAAGTGTTCTAATGTTTCTAGAAGCACCGGCGACTTTAAAAACTTAAAACACAAGGACATGAGATAAAACACAAAACCTTTTATTTATATTATTCATTGTGTGCGATTAAGTTTCTGTTGCCAATATGGAGTTATTGATACTGATTACTGATTGCAGATTCAGCCAAAGACTGTTGTTCATTATAATCAGTTCATGACAATAAACAAAAATTGGGTGGTGCTCGAGAGATTTTATTCTGCGATTTGCAGAGTCCTTCCCTTGCTAGTAATCTGATAAACAAAAATGTCTTTTAGCTTGTTTGTCATACTATTTAAAAAAAAAAATGCAAATTTTTTTTAACCTGGAACACATTTTCAGATAATTGACTACAAATGATTTGTAAACTAAAATGATCCTTGCTGAAGATAAGATGCATTAGAATAGGCGGAAAAACAAACCCACCGATGAGGATAAATAACCTGAGAATTGCAACTGAACAAAAGCAATACAGAAATTAAATGAAATTAAATCCGACAATCAGCATCCTTCTTATAAAATTGATAAAAACAGTGAAAAAAAAAAATCTAAAGAGCTGAAAACCAACTCAGTTTACTTAATGAACAAACTGGTGGGTTTGGAGCTTGAATGGAGGTCAAGTGTTTAATTTCAGTCTGTGATCCAAAAACAAAAGTATGACTCGGTATATAAAATGATTGAAGAAATAATTGAAGAGAGGTGACTCGGGGACAGAAGAATGAAGGCAGACGTGCCACTCTGACGCATCAGTTTTAATTTAAAAGAAGGTTTGTTTGATATAAAAAAAAAGCTGAGCGCTCACAGAAAAAGAAAATGCTGCCCAGCAACATTGAGGACAAAAGGAAGCTTGGTCTCTTTAATCATGCAAACACCACATGCCCACGCAGGAACTACAACTACGTACAGAAGTCCACAGAAGGAGGCAGCGTCGAGCGAGAACCTTCCCACAATGTTACACAACATTTGTTCAAACAAACATCATCATCACAATATGCTCTTGTTGTGTCTGCGGAGCATTTTCATGTTTCAGGCAGACAGTGTTAATTCAGACGGGTCGTTTTATAGTCAAGCTCAGAGCTCAGAAAATATCAATTATGTGACCAATAATCAACTGTGTCTGGGTCAATGATGTCATCACACAGCATCTCCAGGAGCTGGTGATGCTACTTCCCATTGGGATCAAATCAAAATGAGAACATCTGCGGAAACGTTGCCATAACGTCAAGAAAAGCTGAGAAATTGCTGGTTCTGTGAATGGAGTTTTGAATTAAGTCAGAAAGCAGAGGCCTCAGTTTGGTTAGAGGATAGGTGTGGTGCCCTGAAGTCTTTTCAATTTTTTTATAATCTGCAAACAGGTTTTCCCTGTTTATTATTGAAGATGCTTTTACAAACATACACAAAACATCCTCCGATAAGATTGTGAAGCATGAAATTCTACGATTAAACGCCGCTATTGTTTTTTTAGAAAGAAGTTCTGATCAGACAAGTGTCTACAATGACAGTCACAAAACAACATTCCTCATAAATAAATGTTATAATGGTATCATATTTTAGACCTTGTGAAACCTCTTAGGTAACAAGACACATTCTGATCGGAAACATGAAGCAAAGTAAAAAATCTAAGTGCTGACCAATAAGTGATTTGTTTAACAAGTCTTATTCCTATAACCAGTGATATATTTTTCTTTCTTGACGATGAGACAGATAAAATATAATGCCTGTGAGACCTATTCTGGGAGGGTGCGTAGTTAAGATTCCAATTAATTGGCTGGGATGGTTGTGTAGTAGTATTAATGATAATAAAATGATCCAAATGAATCAAAATTTTGACAGAAAAGAACGTTTGTCTTCAACTCAGACAACCACATTCCGGCAGCAACACGTCCAGTGAAACACAAAGCTGTGTAATTATCCTGTCTAACCCCGATACCCACCTGTGGCTTGCTGGGGGGTTGGGCTGCGGTGGCGAGGACCCGTCCTGATTTGCTGCAACCACTAATGACCAAAGACTGTCAACACAGGATTTTATTAAATCTGCGGATCATGTGTTCTAGATTCACGCTCTCACGCAAACACACAAGCACACATACACATGTGCCTCACGTCTCCACAAAAAAAAACAGCACAATTCTCATCACACGCAGACTGATCAATCATTAACCAGGAGATATCAGTAAATCTGATTGGTCTGTTTGAACGTCACAGGATCTCAGCCTATGCTTGCTGCAGGATGAAACGTTTCGTTTTGCAGTTTGTGTTTGGCCTCAACTGGGGTCTGGATCAGAAGGTCAGCAGGTCACTACAGATTCACCGTGGGATTTTCATTGGGCGGTGCCAATAACTCGTACTGCAGATCTTTGGGTGGATACATTGCCATGGTAACTAATCCTGGCCGACAAACTAGCAGGACTGCTTTGTTTCCCTTTACATGATGGTGCCAACACCTAATGTGTCCCCTACATCTCATATAACACATTAATTTAATTTTAAATATGTTATCTATGACTTCATATAAAAACATCACTGTTAAATATAAATGCCATAAGCTTTAAGGTCTTACCTTTTTCTAATAGAGGAAGCTTTTTGCTGATGTGAAAAATTATCCAATCAGAAAGAGACTTTAGTTTCTACACAGTCAAAACACTGCTGTCACTTTTCGTTACCATGGCTGCATGACCCACAAAGAGTAACCTGAGATATCAGGTGATCAGATGATCACGGAGTCTCCACCACGTGCCGCTTTCCTCCATGATTCATCTGTGCAACTCAGACATCAGGATAAAAGCTGGTGGTATATCTGAACATCCAGCAGCATGTAGTGACTCAATCACGAAAATACACATCCTTAGAAAATCATTTGAGCATGGAAGAAACAAGAAGTCCCTCCTACAGATGCCTCTTGACAAGATGGCATCTTTTTTGGTAGGAACATGCACTTCCTTCTTCCAATCAATGTTCAATCAGTGTTGGACCATCTCCATGGTGACAGCCCAGAGTTTCACAAAGTCTGATGGTGACTCAAATTGTCTTGAACTGCTTTTTAAAAAGTCATAATGTTTCAAGGGACAAAAAAGATGGCAGATGACAGGAGGTCCAAACGTAGGGTCATGGAGGTGAGTGGCTTGGGGCAGTGAAGAAGAGCACCCATATTCCAGGAAATCTACAGCAGTTCCTCTTAAGAAATGCTCCCTGAGGTTCTGCCCTCCTCGATAACCGGTGGAGGCATGGAAGGAGCGCGGTTAGAGCAGAAAGATGACGCGATCAGATGAGGAGATAAAAGGCTGAGCCAATATGGAATGGACCCTTCCATTGAACCAGCTATTTCCATGAACGTGGGGAAAGGAGAAGAGACGAGGGGGTGAGTGATGAGATGTCAGGTGCTCAGAGGCTATGTTTTCACTGGCCATTGTTGGCAGAGCTGTTGGGGGTGGGACTGGCCCCGGGGGCACCAGTGGTGGGTGGTTGAACATTATCAGCCAGGTTGTGGGCATGCTCCAGGAAGAGGTCTTTGAGCACGCTCAGTTCCTTGCTCAGAAGCTTGATCTTGGCCTCAAGGCGCTCATTCTCCTCCTTCAGCTCGTTGACACGCTGCTGTGTGTCCATGGCTTTTTGCTTTGACCGCATGCGACTCTTCTTCACCGCCAGATTGTTGCGTTCACGCCGCTGCCGATACTCCTCGCTGTCTTTGTCTGCTGGGGGTTTCTTCATTTTGCTGGGGGGGACGGCCTTGCCGCCTCCGGCTGAGGGATTGGCTGGGACGAGCTGTGGGACCTGCTGGAGTCCGGCGAGTTGCGCCGGAAGGGAGGATGACGCTGTGGCGTGGGCCTGACTCTGTATGACGCTCACGCCGTTGTGGTCAGATGTAGTGAGTTTCTGCTGCGGCGTCAGGCTCATTTGGATGTGCTGTCTGCAGGAGAGGATCTCTGAGTTGCCTCAGTTCTGACCAGAATAGGAAGTAACCTGCTCTGACCCCAAGGAGCCTGCAGATGACAGAAAGACAAACTTAGATACTCTGATAAAACCCTGGAGTGCTTATATCTCTGACTCTATCCTTGAGCCAATGGCTCAATGGGAGTCAATATTTCCAGCCACTAGTTAGTGAGATGGTTAGAAAATAATCAATCCATTCATAATCTGCCGCTTATCCTATGGTTATAAATATCAAACATTTTAATTGGAAATAGGACATTACCAAGAAACATGTTAGTAAGTAAATTATGCATTTACGGGTGGGATAAGTGAAAACGGTGCTTTTCCTCTTCCTGAGCTCATCTGGTGCTGGAATTGTTCTAAGCGTGATGCTCTTAGTCCAATTAGCAGCGCACCCCTGATTGGCTGGACGGTTGCCATGCAGCCAGTCAGCTGTGCTCAGGCAAAAGCGCTCCGGGTGAAAACCAGCAGCTCCGGCCGTTGCTTGCTGTTGCATCATCACCATCGGTCGTCTTTGTGCCGAGAGAGGGGAACTCCGGAGTCATGCGGGGCTACGCTGAAACTACAGTTTCACTATTACGTGAAAAGGTTTCATATGAAAAAAAAAATAAAAAAATAAAAAATACGACATTTGTCCCGGAGAGGCTGACGTAACCACACAAGTAGCTCCAAGTGGGGGACTTCAGAATTTCCGGCCAGTTTATACAACTTTCCTTGCATCTGTAGCTTCCACGAGATTACTCATTGCCTTGTAATGTAATATTAACGCCCCGAACTGTAACATCAATCACTGTTGTGTACTGTAATACCTTCGCACCACCAAAGACGGTATGTTTTCACTTTTCTTTCCAAACAGTCTGTCCGTTCAGTTAGGCAGCTAACCAGCTAGTTAGCCTCCTATGCTAACGAGTGTTAACGGCTTTACCACAAAGCCCCGGGGCCGCAAACAGACGAAACTACAACTCACCTCCGCTTAGCGGCGGGCGACGTAACCAATCGTCAACCTGAAGAAAGTTCCAACCAAAAGTTCAGCTTAAAACTCGTCTGTGTCGCTGCGACTGTTTTTGTTTGGAACACGGAGAGGAGCCGATTGCGAAATCTTTTTACCATGTACGGCAGTATCCCAGACCGACCATTGAGAATCGCGAACGGCTCAGCTAGCCGAGGAAGCGACCAATCACACTTAAGTCAGCCGTAAGTGATGCAATTCATGAGGCGATTGACGGGAATTTCGACCAATGGTAGGCGGCGTTGTTTGCCCGCTTGGTTTATGTAACGTGGGGTTGGTTTAATGAGTTCAAACATGCATGACATAATTTCAAAACGGAGATACAACTATTAAACATGACAAGTGTCAACATATTATCCCAATATGTGCCGCCAAAATTATCGTATAATGAAAGGAATCGAAGAAAATAACTTATTGTTCAATGATTATTATTATTTTTTTTTTTTTTTTCTTTTACACAATAATATTATTGTAATAATATTATTGTTAAATCGTCACACGGACAGAAGATGTGTTTACGCAAAAGTCATGCACTGGTTACGCCCTCATGTTTAACCCTTAAATGTATATAAAAAAAAAACAAGAACAGCAAAGATGAGCCACAAGATAATACTTAAAACAATATAAATTCTGTACAGATTTCAGCCTTTTCACGAGGACACAAAAGCTATGTTGTTGTTTTTTGGTGCCATTTTGATATCTCCATTGGGAATTTTTAAACTCTTATTTTTATTACTCACTTTGCTTTTCATCTCAATTAATATCAAAGTGTGAAAAAGGAACACATTTAATCAAATGAATTTTATATCACAAGTTAGGTACTGATTATACGTGAATCAAGAAGGCCGAAATTCACACACAGGGGAAATTAAAATATTTGCTGTATTTTGCGAAGCAATGTTTTTGAGAAGGACAAACAAATGATATCACTCGTTTAGAGTTTTGGATACTTGTGTCAAAGGGTCTCATTCTTCTTTCTCCAGCTTCAGGCTGTCAAAAGAGCTTTGCGCAGTGTGTTTTCACTTCCACTGATCAAAGTGTCAGATTTCTGAGCATGCAGGGCCTTCAGATCTCCCACAGGGCTCACAGTAAAAAGGACAGGGGTTACATTTTAAAATGTTCTTTTCATTTAAATATTTGCTCAATAATGCATTCTTCATCAGACAATGTCTGGCTCCTTTTCAGATAATTTTATGAAAATTTACACTGCAAAGATTTCAAGCCATTCTTTTAGTTTTAACATTACGATCATCTTTTGAGAATTTCCTGGAAGCTTTCAGTAAGCTTAGGCTGTTTTACCATTACATTTTTGAGAAGTTGTTTTTTTCTTCTTTTTTTTTTTCATCCATCCATCATCTGCCGGTTATCCTGCACTCACGGGGGATGCTGGAGCCTTTCCCAGCTGTCATCAGGCGAGAGGCGGGGTACACCCCGGACTGTTCGCCAGTCAATCGCAGGGCCACATATACAGACAAACAACATTCACTCATTTGGGGTAATTTCCCAATATTTTCCAATTAACCTGCTGCATGTTTTTGGACTGTGGGAGGAAACCGGATAACATGGAGAAAACCCACGCAGACAAGGGTAGAACATGCAAACTCCACACAGAAAGGTCCCCAATCAGAATTTAACCAGGGCCCTTCGTGCTTTGAGGCTGAAGCGCGAACCACCAACTAACCACTGCGCCACCGTGCCACCTTTTTTTCACATTCCTCTATAATATTCAAGTAAGTTTCAGAAACTTTTTTATTAAAACGTTCTCAGTTTCTGCTTTTTCTGTCTATTCTTCACTACAACATTCATTTCCAGAGATTCTGTCTCATTTGAGATGTTTTTAAAATCTTTATTGTAATGATTATAATGATTATTGTGACTACCACAACAACTATTAAACTACAATTTTACTATTTTTTTCCAATGTTTTCCTGATTGTTTCTTTCAGGTATTTTTTGGTCATATTTTGCACCGTTTTTGCTCATTTTCTGTTTTCCATTTTTGCTAATTTGCTCTGTTGCTTTCATCTAACCCAATGTCGTTGGACTAAGTCAGTTTGTTTCCTCGTGTATTAACCAGTCAATGTATTCTAAGTTCCTTGAACATCTAATCTTGCAGCGCATCAGGAAGGGGTTTTGAAATTGCAACTATTTAGATTGCCATGTTTAGAGGCATCAGACCCTGAGCAGATTTTTGGTGAAGGAGAATTTTGTGCCCAGCAGCAAATGAATTCAGGTGATCTTATCGAGTCATTTGTTAAGGTCATGAGATTTTCTGATTTAGAAAACCAACAGTTTCAGCAACAAACCCACGTGAGCATAATTTGTCAGGAAAAAGACACAATTATACATATGTGTGCATATATATGCACACACATACGTCGTCCTCAATTGATCCTAGGTGGGACGGAGCTTCTCCATCTCTCCTGGTCATCTGCAACCAATTATACATGTGTGTGCATACATATATATATATATGACGTATGTGTGTGCATACATATATATATATGTATGCACACACATACGTCGTCCTCAATTGATCCTAGGTGGGACGGTGCTTCTCCATCTCTCCTGGTCATCTGCAACCAATTGCCATGGCTGATGAAAGCCCACACAGGGGGAAGACAACTATTCTAATACAATGAAATATTTAAAAAGCCAAGCTGGCATTGTTTCTTATGAACTATATTTCACCAGAAATATTTATTTCTGGTGAAATAAACATTTAAGCTTCTTTTCTGTCTTTGTAAATAATTCTGAAGGATTGCAAAACAAGAAAGCACATCCCACATCCCATCTGACATTTTGATATACAGTAGCCTCATATTCTTGTTTAATTGGAAGCTTTTTTTCATGATGTTGGAAACATTTTCTGTCTTTATTGTTCTTTTTCTTTGGATAGCATTTGGTAAAAGTTAAGTTAGTTTCTTTTTGAATCCACATAGTTCAATATCATCATGGTTGTTCTCCTTATTTTTGTTATTATTTATGAAATGGTTTTGTTTTTGCTATTTGATGGAGAAGTGGGAAGGGAAAGTTCAAAATGCCAGTAGAATTTTACTCAAGATTACGAAAGACTTGCCAGAAATCGTCAGAAGCGTCTACAGACGGCCCCATCGCGCACACACAAACACCCACAAACACACAAACACACTACTCATCACACACACAGGCGCACTCAGAATGGCCGACAGAGGGCGCTGAAGCTAAACTTCCATGCTGATCCCGTCTCGAGTGAAATCTAGAATGAGCGCTTTTTTTGCCCCCCCCGCCCCCCCCACGCTCCTTCACGTGCGCCGTCCACAGAACAGATTATATATCATTCCATAGCTATAAGAGTAAAACCCTTATTGGCGAAAAAGCGATAAATGGTGGGCAGGTTGAAAACCCACAATTTACGAGTTTTGAGGGGGAACCGCGGGAAACTGATGATTTATGACTTTGTCTTGGCCGATTCCCGGACTGACGTCTCTTCGTGAAAAGTGCGCTGCCGATTTGTGAAAATTAAAAGGTAATTCGGTTTATTTTTGCAATGCGATTTGGTTGAAAAGCGTCAGTGAAAAGAGTCCGCGTTCCATGAACTTTTTTTTTTTTTTTCTCTTTTTGCAGCTGTCGTAGTGGGCCAGGTCTGTGTGTGTGCGTGTGTGAGTCCGTGCGCCTGCGTGCAAGCGTGTACGGTACCCCCGCCCACCGCCTCGTGCTCCTATATAACCTCATTTTGACAGCTAGTACTTTACTGAGCAGGAAGAACCGGACTCATCCACGTCCCCACGCAGCGCCGAACACACACACACACACACACACACACGCACACAAACACACACACACATGCACACGCAACCCGTCGGTCGATTCATCGGCTCTAAGCACGGCGGTCCTTGGTGCGAGTCCGCGAGGTTCTGAACTCCACACCCACCCCACCCCCCCGCCGCCGCCGCCGCCGCCGCCGCCGCCTCTCCCCTCCCTCGCCGAGGACTGCACGCTGGATTCCCGGAGCA
>CAAKHD010004505.1:0-19820 GCA_901007705.1 Fistularia tabacaria
TGTGTGTGTGTGTGTGTGAGTGTGTGTGTGTGTGTGTGTGTGTGTGTGTGTGTGTGTGTGTGTGTGTGTGTGTGTGTGTGTGTGTGTGTCTTTTTCGAACAACCTGACACAAATTATCGGTGTAGTTCTGATTGTTATAATGAGTCTTTTTTTTTTTTTTTTAAGGCAAGGACCCTCCCACCTTTTCTAATCAGCAATGGACACACACATACCCACAGACACGCACACACACACATACACTGTGCCGCACAGCAAGTAATCCTACGCTAATTACCTTCCAATTAGATTTACTATTATTCCCTAATAAGCTAACGGGAACAGGCTAATCATATGTTTGAGTCATGCTCTAATGCAATCAGGCTCAGCGTGGGGTCAAACTCAATTTGGTTTAGCGACATGGAAGGAATGGTCTTTCTCTTCAGTAGCCGTGCCGTGCTGTGCCGGGTCACACCGGGCCAGAGACATTAATTCCACACAACACCGTCGCTCGGTTGTGTCTTTCAGTGCAACCTATCATTGTGTGCTTCTTTGCATTTTTTAAACTTGTGTTAAAAATAACATTAAACCAAACACTGTCTGATAGCATGTAGAAATGAAAATATTTATACATAATTTATCACATCGGTGAATTAATACCCTATCCATTCACAGCCACTCATGCATATACACACAGTGTGTGTGTGTGTTTGTGTGTGTGAACCTCCCAAAAGCACAAAATAATAAAAATAAAAACATATAAATGAAAATAAATAAAAATCATAATGTGAACGGTTTTAAAAAGTTATTACTATTAATGTCTTTATGACTTATACCCTCGTAATAGTCCTCATAGTCACAAATATAATTTGTCATCCATTATTTTTGTTGTTGTTTTTTTGTTCTTTATTGAGTAATTTATTGCATTTTGGAAAATCTTAAGCACATGGACTTGCTCCACTTTCACTGTGGCAAATATTCCCTTATTAACATCAAGACAAACACAATATGTGTTAGAGAGGTACCATGGAAAAGTCCTGGGAAAAAGAAGAGATCAAAGCAAAAGTATTTTGGAATCAGACTCACATAGACACTTTTGAATCAAGAAATTATTGTTTTACACTTTTTTTGATTAACACTTTATGTGGCTGTTTTCACGCATGGTGGCGAGAAAGCTGCTGATGTGGCATATATCAAGTACATTTCGGTAGGTTATAGTGACCTTTTCCCGATTAAAGCAGAAAAAGTAAACGTGAAAAACGGCTGTTCATTCTTAGGTTTGTTTGTGTGTGTGTATGTGTGTGTATGTGTGTGTGTGTGTTAGACAGAGAAAAAAAAGCGAAAACAATTCCTGATATCAGACTTACAACGGCTTGCTTTGGACACTTCATCAACCCACATAAAGCCTCCAGTCAGCATATATCTGTGATATATACTGAATGCATACATAGACACCCAGACACACACAGACACACATACACACACTCACATACACACGCATTCTTTGTCTCTTAGAGGAACACGGACACCATAATCAAATTTCCTCTATATTCATTTTACAAGAGGAAAATGTTTTAATCCTCCCAAGCCTCAATTTGGTTTTTCCTCTGCCACCTTAAACGAGTACAAAAAATATATCTTGTGAGAAAGTATATTAGGGAATAAAGACGGAAAGATGACTGTAGCAGGTCATCTTTTGAAAAACACTTGCAAGTTCTCCTCCAAGAGAATAAGGTTTGGAAAATTATCTTGAAAGGCATTGGCAGCTTTTTTTCAAAAAAAAAATGCTTGCATACATTATGCAGAACTACTTTGGCTTAACTTTGAATTTAGACGGAAAAGTATTACACGTATTAAATTAAATTACAAAATCTTAAATTAAAGCCTTGTGTCATGTGGACTGTATTTGTCTGTAGTGATATTTATAAGCTGCTATTTTCAGCCCAGTTATGTGACTTTTTCGCTGGCTATTCACTCAATAAATGATCTTTTGTTTTATTTGATTTATTTGTAAACTTTTTACCCTTGAACATGATTTATCTTCATGTAGCCTTCTTTTCTGCCCAAGCAAGTTAGGATCAATGGTGGACTGGTGAACCAACCAAAAACTTGCTCATACTGGCAAAGAAAGGGTTTGGATAACAAAACTGGTCAAAAAAATCCAATTTATATCAAGAGTCTCAAATGATGATTTTGATATTGCATCCCCAAGGAGATATTTTGATCATACAGTCTCGAAATTTCCCAGATCACCATGATCTGAAAACTTCTGCAGTTACAGCTCATCTGAAATTATTACTCTCTCAGATTATGAATTTTGAGGTTAATACCATTCTCTGGCTTATAATTTCATCCTCTTCAGTCTTCAACATTTCATTGTTTTATATAGTGAAGATTCTTTGAATGTATGTTATTTATTTTCATTTTTATTTTTTTACAGAAAAATCCCTTGATATTGGTAACCCCTCAGTAATCAAGTAAAGATGGTTAATTTCAAGGCTGTAAGCTGTTGAATAAATACTTTTTCATCTCAACATCTCTGTGCACCATGTCGGTCAGTGGCCCCTGAATTCTTTCACAGGGTTTTTGTTGCCTGGCAACAGATAAATTGCAGATTGTCAATAGTTCACTACATTCCAGAGGCTTCCCCAAAGACCTACAAGCTGCTTTATAAAAGGGGTTAACAAAATGCATATGTTAATCATAAAGTAGTATGTGTACATTTTCTGATCTGGGTTTCAACCTCTTAAATGCAGAGAGCTAAATTGAAATTTTGATATTCTGGTACCATTTAATACAGTTTATTACAGTATATCAATACATCACATCAGATTTATCTCCTGTTTTCAAGTTCATGTTAAAAATGTTAACAGATATGTTGTTTCGTGGCCGTCTATTAAAATGACACAGCAATACAAATGGCGGTGTCATTCTCTAGGTACAGTCCAATTAACTCTCTTGGACAGGACATTAAACAAAGTGGGAGCCGAATGATCCAAAATTCCCTCAAGATGAATGAGCACAACCCTGAAGTCATTCTTTGGAAAGAAAGAATCCTCCTGCCAACAGCGGATTGGTTAAAAGGGCTGAAAAAAAAGTAAAAAGTAAAAACAGAAAAAAAGTCAGCAGATAACTTATCAGATTAATTCATTAGTATTTCAAATGATCAACATCAACCAGAATGCCCCCCGAAAAAGCTGAATAGTGAATGTCAAAAATGATCCCAGCTCTTGGTTTACTGTAAGCCTCTCAGATGAAACTGATAATTCAATATGGGATTTTCAGCTACTTTAGATTAAGAAATTGCATACAGAAATGCTACACTTTGCCACGATATCCCCTTCATTTACCAACTTAATTTTTTATATGCCTGTATGCATGTGCGTGCTTGTTTGTGTTCTTGTTATTATTGTTTTCTCAGTACATTCTTATTTATTCATTTCATTCCTTTTAGGCTTGCCCTGTCCAAGAATGTATGCCGTATAGATAAATTTGCCTCCTTTCTGAATGTTAAACAAGGTTTAATTTCACCTTAAACTTGAAAACATCCTTGGAAAGACATTTCAAGACAGTAGCGTAAAAGAGAGGGGGGGGGGGCAAAAGGAGGACATGATGAGAGGACTAAAAACAATTGTCAGAAGTACAAAGTGGAGGAGAAAGTGTGCAACAGACGCAAATGAGGAAAGTGGGAAGAAATACGTTGTGTTGTTTCTTCCTTGACTTTGTGGTTCCACCTTGCAGAGGACGAGCACCTTAGGGGATGAAAGGAGGAGAATGCCTAATATTGTCACCCTGTCAAGTCTCAGGCCGCTTTGATTCCTCTCAACAATCTCTTTCTTTCTCGCCGCCGCCTCACCTCGCCAGCAGGGACTGACCGCTGCTTTCAAAGTCACTTTTCCTGCCGAGTCAATCTGCCTTTACTTTGCAAAAGGACTTCTATGGCCAACCTTTCTCTCTCACTTTGCCTTAACTAATTTTAATTGTCTCTTGCTCACTCTACTTTTCACCCATGTTAGGGCTTCTTCACTTTTTTTTCTGAAAGGTTTTTGCCGTCTTTGTGTAACAGCTGGTCCAACCAATCAAAGTCTTTGTCAGCTGCCAGCAACATTGAGGATGTTAAAATGATGGTGCTTGTCTAACAGATTAACTTCCTTCAGGACAGCACTTTCCACTGCCCGCAGGCCTTATAAGCAGCTGCGATGTCAAGATTAGCAGTTAGGAATCATTGTAATAAGTGGCAGGATAGTCCCTGGATAGGAGATGATGTTCTTTATCTTATGCAGCTTTGCTTCCCACTGCTCTAAGTATATTGCACCAGACATGTTGGCTGTTTGAATCAAGAGAACATCAACTTGTTTCACACTTGCGTAATAATGCGAACAGATTCTCATGAAATGGTTTCATGAATTCACGCAAAATGCTACGCTTGAAAAGACAAGATAAGATAAGATAATACTTTATTGATCCCCATAGGGGAAATTTGGGCTTCAAAGTTCTTCGAAAATTCTACACATGGTTTCTATATGTGTCATGAAGTGCAATCTACACTGCAGAATTTCTCGTAAGCCTCCAGATTCCAAGAGATCGAGATTATTGAAAATTCTCATTGGCAAGTTTTTGGCACAAATGAATGAGGTTGAGGTTCAGAAAATGATCCAACAAATCACATCCATTCTTGCAGAGGCCAGCCTGCACCACAACCTCTCATAACTCTTTCATAACATGTAAATACCAGTGTAACCTTTGCAGCAGTCACCTCCAATAGAGTATTTAAACAAAAATGATGGGGACATGATGAATAGGACTGACTGATATATTCCATTCAACAACACAGTTTATGATTGGTGACTACCAATCTACAGAAAATATTTCTATGTGGGCAGCAGCAACAGTGCAAAATTGATTGAAATGTAAGCACAGGGATATTTTGAAACTAGCAAACATGATCTCATCAGCAGGATAAAATAAAATCCACTTAAATTTTGCAGGATAGTATCCTACTCTTTAATGTCAATGGCAGGTAGATTTAGCCAAAATCTCATGTCATTGCATCTGTCTGTTAACAAGATAGATCAGAGCATACACTTTGCAGGTTTTCTATTTCTTTGGAATAATTAAACTGACAAGTAAGCCAATGAATTGTCCTGTATATAGATAAGTTACAGCCCTGTGATCATTTCATTCGTCCTGCCAGCGGGCTATTGTAGTGGTTGGAATATGATAGTAGGCCTACAACAGCTGTGAATCAGGGCAGTGTTTGTTTATTCATTCATTCATAAATTAATTTTTTCATTCATTTTTTCATTTATTAATTTCTTTAGTTAGTTATTTTAAAATCATTTGCCAATGAGCATGCCAGCTTTACTTTCGAGACAAGCCCTCTGGGTATTCAGGTGACTCATCAAATTTCAGCCGGACTAGCCGGATAGATGAATCAGAATCAGAATCAGAATCAGAATCAGAATCAGAATGAGAATCAGAATCAGAATCAGAATCAGAATCAGAATCAGAATCAGAATACTTTATTGATCCCCAAGGGGGAAATTGCTCACATTTATTTTTATACATTTACATAAATACAAGAAGAAAATACCTGTCAGAGGCATGTGTTACTGTAAAATATGAACAAATGCAGATATACTATGAATCACGAATGGGCAAATGCTGAAACTTTATGTTTTTAATCCAACAAAGAATTTGTTGATGTCTCTGAACTCCGTTTTTATTATGCATCCTAACATGGAGCTAGCAAACTATCAGTGAGATTGTGAAACAATTTCATCGCAATGCTCTCTGTTGCCTAAATTAGGCTGGCAGAGGTAAATTGTTTGTATATAGTTACACTTTCTGAAATCCCAGGATCCCAACGATCTACGACAATGCAACAGTTCTCAAATGATATCTCTCTAAAAAGGTGGTGAGGATTATGTAGGATTTTTCACTTCTCTTACTAGATTAGCCATTCCAGGCTGGCAGCGAAGGACGGAAACCGTGCTTGGAAATTTTAAAAAAGCTATATTTTCACCGCCCAAAACAGCTTGGAAGGG
This sequence comes from Fistularia tabacaria, assembly GCA_901007705.1. NCBI lineage: Eukaryota > Metazoa > Chordata > Actinopteri > Syngnathiformes > Fistulariidae > Fistularia > Fistularia tabacaria. The sequence continues at coordinate 6,024 of CAAKHD010004505.1, forward strand.
GAACAGATCCATAAACTATCACCAATATCCATCCGAGGTCACCAATTTTCTGAGAAGGCAAAACAATGTCTGTCCCCTCAGCCAACATGTCTTTGAGGATTCCCGGAAGGGGTTTAATATTTGCTTGTTCATTTCACTGAAGCCATGATAATTTTTTTCCTTTTGACTTATTTCATTCTAGAAATGTCTTCAAAAAAACAGTTTGTGAACCATTACAGAATATATGAAGCAAATTTGACCAGTAAAAAATTTATAGCAGAACCATTTTGGTTCCGCTATGAAACAAACAGCAATCCTGTCGCACCCATCAATGTGCATTTTGTTTGATTCCTGAGAAGACAACACACACACACACGCACACACACACACACACACACACACACACACACACACACACACACACACACACACACAAAAGCCTAAAACTAAATTTCAGTGGACATATGCAACAAAGTCAGCCTGAAAATGATTCAGACTCTGACTCAACAGTCCGCCAATTGTAAAATGACTAGCCTCACCCTAGGTATTTCCTGGTTAGAAGGAGTACGCTGATCTGAACCCACTGACCTCCCGTGCTTCCAAGAACCAGCAGATGGAACGGCTTCTAGAATAAAATCTATAAATATTTCAACATGTTCAAACTGGCTTTGATGCTGAAGTGTGACTTTGAAGCCTCAATGTCACCGGCCTTCTTAAGTTTGCAACCAGCTCAAGTAAAGAAAGGGTGAATATATAAATAAATAGATAAAGCAAAAAACAGACAAACCTCCTTCAGAGGTGTGAATAGTGTGGGGAAGATCAATAACACATGATAAAAGACAACAACAGTGCTTGTCATTTGCATTGGTTAACATGAAGACAAATTGAGTGATGTTGTACTTTACATTTCATAAGAGACGCTCATCAACATTCGACTGCCTCTCCTGATATGACATTATGCATTCCTAGCAATAAAATACAATGGAGGTTACAAGTAACTGATGACAGCTTATTCAGTGTCTGTTAGGACATAAAGTCAAAATGGCTAACCCTAACCTTAACCCGCACCATATAATGCTTTTTTTGTTTTGTTTTGTTGTTTTTTTTTTCTGTAAAAAGAAACTTAAGCTAGAATCACATTTGTTGTAACATTTGTTGACTGATGAAACAATGGCTAAATAAAGAAATATAAAAAATGCTAATTTATTCCATGTTAAATTACTTAAAAATTGCATTTCTATGCGTATGTATAGACATAGTATGCAAAGTTATTATAGTTATTAAAATTATTACACTAAATGTATGATGAATTCTATCACCACAGATGGGCAAGGGCTTTGAAAGAAAATTGCTTTCCATTTAAATATCTGAGCAACAACTTTAGAGAAAAAAATTAAAATAAAAAAATTGTGGATATGTTGGAAATTGATCAAGCCTTATCAATCATTTACAGGACACTGATAGATGTTTTCTCATTTCCTGGAAGAAGATGATATCAACTCACTAAATGTCTTGATTGAGAATTTTCTAAATTTACCTAAATTATACATCATATTTTTTCTGTACAAAGGTAGAGCTGTAGTATTATTCAGAGCAATGAAAAGGATTACTTCTATGAAGTTTCACACCTGATTTTTTTATTTATTTATTTTTTTTTAAACATAATTAGCTCTAATTAAGTCTGCAAATGAGCCTTTCTGTTATGATAATTTTCTTTTTGTGGTTATTCATTGAGAAAATAGGGCCAATTCCTTTGAGGGACTTGGTCATAGGATGATATGTGTCACAGGAGTTGGCAGTCATAACAGTGTGCTCAGTCAAACCTTAGTTTGCTCAGAAACAGTTGCCTCAGTTTTGGGTCAAAGTTAGGGATCCCTTGCTGAGAAATACAGTTCCCTGAATACAATATATATGTGGGGCACATTGGACTCCAGGACAGGTGGACCTGCCATCATATCCTCATGAGGTGGCATCAGAACTAGAGGGACACTGGATTCATGCATATTAAAACCATGAGAACAATGGTACTTTATCAAGTTCCATCAGGTGTCCTGTATATCTGAAAAGAAATTGGACTTTGGGAACCTGGGGACATTAAACCTGTCATTGAGTGTTGTCCATTAGTCACCATATAAATAAGATAAACACTGTACCCATGAAACATCAGACTAATCATGTTCTCACTCGGAGCAATAAACTTTATGGGAAACAATGGACCTTACAAGCGTTCAACCAAGGTGTTAGGGAACCAGTGCTGCTCAAGTGAGACCAGACACTTGATACAAAAGACAAAAGGTAGGTATAATCATTATGCAGTAATTGAAGGATAAGTGATAAAGCAGTAGTCCATTTCAAATACTCCCTTAATACAAGAGCAAAACTCAAAAGCCACATTTGAATACGAATATAGTGGTTATAATACAAGTAAATAGCTAAATATATAGCCTTCACTAAAAATTTTGTCCAAAAAGTTCCACGGCAGTGTCTTGAAATTTGACAAATGTGCAGAACCAAGTTTGACAAGGAGCACAAAAGTTAGCATGTAATTATTTTCCATACAACAATGGCATCTATAAATATTGAGGAGACAAATGATCAAACCTCATGTCTGGTCTGAGCTCATACAGCAAGTTTGTTGGAGTCAGCGCCTATCTGAGGTGCAGCAGTAAATCTGCCTGAGATGATAAAAATAATGACAAATACTCTGACTGGCAAGTAGGCATATACACCTACTATATCAAAATACAAATATGACCCTCAGGCAAAATATTCTACTTTCTTACCCCAAGGTCAACACTGTCCATATTCCAATCCTTTGCCAAAACCTACTTCGATGTGCGTTTTTTATATCATCTTGAATTTTGTAAGTGAACAGTCTATACTTAAAAGATCAACCCATGTCATTTAGAGAAAGCGAAGCACTTTGTCAGGTCAATTAAAATGTTTATTCCACTTTTAGTTAATGGATAAAAACAAATTTGTTTTTTTGATTTTGTGATGCTGAGGAAGTTTAGATTATTTTCATGCTTTTTTTGACTGCTATTTTATCATTACTATGCTATTTACCAGTTTTGTGTCATGTACATACAGATACTAGTGCTTGTCCCTGAAAAATACCGACATACGATAGTGTATGTATTTCTGTTTTCTGTCATTTTTTCGGTGTTTGACTTTTTGGCAATAGACTAAAACCATTTAGTGTAAAAAGTCCCATAAAAATCAAGAAAAAAAAATAAATCTATAAAATAAAATAAAATAGAATAAAATAACAACCAAGCATCCACAATCCAACTTCTATGAAAGTCATGCTGAGTGTACCCCTAGCGTTTTTTAAAGTCGGCCAACACCTGGCCTGCAGGGCTCTTGCTCTCAGTGCACTCTAATTCACCTGAAAAAAAATGTGGCATGAGGAATTTGGTGCATTTGATAGTTGTGTGCCAAACTAACTGGAGAAAAGAGCAAAGTTCCTTAAGAAATGACTCAGCAAAATTCCTCATCTTTGGTCTTCTAGGCTGTCATTGAATGTATAGATTTAGCAAGCTGATTTGGCTGTGTCTTCTTTGACCTTCAATGTATAGTCAAAGGTACTCCTTTCATCTTCATTGGCTCTTTTCAAGGTATATCGCAGTTTTGTATGCAAACAGTAGAATGGCAAACTGCCTTGGCCATGGCTGACATCATTCCATGGCAATTCGCCGAGACACGATAATGGTGTCCTGAGTAGCTGTATCAGTATATCATTCTGCATTTTACAGTTGTCTCACATTTTTGTTGACTGTCACAGAAAGAAAGAAAGCAGGAAAAAAGAGAAAAAATCAAGGTGATTTTTACAACTTTGTGATGTTTCTGTGTTTATTTTGATGACTCACACACATGAAAAATAATCTTCAAATTCCCAGACCAAATGAATGACCTCATCAGAAATTCCAATCAGTTTGTAGCTCCTATGCAGTGGGTGGAATTCCTGATGGAAGGACCAACTTCTCAATTCGATCATCAATTATTACTCGGAGCTTTGCCTCCATCCCTGCCAGCCTGACAGGAATGTGAATAGACAGAAGTTCAATAGCATCACAAGCAGAAGCTTATAGATGAGGCCAGACATACAGTGAATAATGTAATGAAGAGCCTGGAGTGTGCCACCAGCATAAATAGAGCTAAAAATAGATAAATTATCGATAGATTTGAAGAAAATGTTAATGTTAGAATACATGCATTCATTTATGTCACTTTTTACCTATAATTCCTCATACTTTACTAAAATGTGTATCAATGACAGAACTTTAAGATATTAGTATGGTAATAACAGTATAAGATTTTTTTTTCCTCACAACTTACAATAACTCATATCCTAATATTTAATTTCACAAGATTTTTTGTAGACCCTCTTCTAATGAATCTATGGTTCTACTCTGTGGGTGGAGTTAGAGTCACAGTGTTTGGTTAGTAAAATAATTGCTCTGAGAACCAGCATTGGGTCAGTGCAACCACCATATTCAAAAAACCTGACTCACAGAGAAAACTGTTGAATTATTGCACTTACCTAGACCACCATGAATATCCGGCAGCACCTAGGAAACCAGTGCTGTGGTACTCAGCTTGAGGAGGTAGAGTATTGTGGTGTAACAAGTTTTAGATTGAGAATACATTTAGAACCCATTCAAAGATAAGATCCTCCAAAACAAGAAAAAAGAACAGGGCAGGCAGTGAGTGCTTCAGTTTATTTTGGCTCTGCTCAGCAGAATTTATAAGTCAGTTTTACCAGATAAGACCTCTCTTCTAAATGCTTTATCACATTCTTATGAGCACCAATATCCATATGATCAGAATTTTAAATACCAGAGCTAATCACAATCTTTGCATTTATACAAGACACACATTTACTGGAGATCACAAAATCTCACAAATTACTGTTATATAAATTGACTAAATACATATATTGTGGCGTGTTACTGAGGAAATGACGGAGGCTTTGCGGAGGAGTTTCCAACTTTAATGAGTAGACACACCAACATAAAAATGTATCTCTCCCGAACATTCGGGAATGTCAGTATATGTACCCTTCGTAACCATGCCCCCCAAGCCGTCAGTCCCTGGGTGAGAGGCCACGCCTTTTTGTGTCCGCCACAATATACAATACAGATACAATATTCTATACTGACCTGTTACTACTTTTTAAAGATGCTTTCAAAAATAACAATCTGAATGAGTAAAGTCAAAAAACATTTAAAATAATGCTTATACCAGACTATCTCAAAGCTTCATGTCACCATGGCTTTTGATTTCCTTCTGTGTTGGTGAAACCGATTCCTTGAACCAAGCTCATAATAACCTGAGCCACATTATATCTTTCCTGCGTGTTGCCAGAGATGTGAAATCTGTACATCCTTGGGTGAATATGGATGTTTGGCCAGGTCAGTAGCAGGGCACACCACATGCGAACCCTTGACCTGTTGTCTCAACCTAGATCACTTCATCACTTCAAATCCTTTTCAAGAGCTATTTAGTCCAGTTGCCCAAATCCACTTGATTGGGTGTGTTCTTCATTGGTGTGTCCGACAATAGTCGATAGACGGGGAGCAAAAAGACTGGAGATGAAAGATTGTTCATCTGTCTTTCATCTCAAAAGCTTTGCCTTTGGTGTTTCATGTGCAAACCAAATAAAAGCCAGGCTTCCTCTTTTTTAAATCTTTTTTTCTTCTGCTAATGAACAAGAGCCACCACCCCCAAGTGTGATGTAAGTGCTGAATCTGCCTTCTACAGTCTACATACTCCCAGTACCACCCTAACCTAGACAAATTGTCTCAAATGGATTCATTGCATTGTACATGCTGTCCCTGGATTTATATGACAATCAGCTGACTTTTTTGCCATCTGGTCCATGTCCAGGGTCCTTCCATTGTCTGCGAAAGCAATGTGAGTCTGTTGTCTACACACAAACATGCACACATACACACGCATACCAACACAGAGTTGTAAGGCCACGCTGTAATATCAAGATAATAAAGAGAGGAATTTAAATTGTGGTTCAAATGCATGAATATTGTCACTCTAACTACAGAAGATCTCAGATTATATATTTCATGATATTTCCTATCCTATATTTAAGATGTTTAATTGTTCAAAATGTCGGCACTGCCAAACACTTCATAAGCTATTTGGAAAGAAATGTTTGAGAATCACTGATCTTGCAGGCCTAACCTTTTTAAGTATAATCACTTGTAATCTTCACAAACTGTGCTCATCTTTGCCCTTACATTGATGAAGAAAACAAGGATCTGCGTTTATAGTCAATGCACCTTATAGCATGTCAGAGACCAATGGAAGTGTTGCCTTTGGTCTAAGGTCATGACTTCTGGTCTAGGCTAGGGATCATTCTTCCCACTCCTCATGCTGACAGGCAGCGGGAGCCCCTCTACACTCTTATGCCAAGCACACATCGGCCCTCAGGAAGTCCGGCCAGTTATTCGTCTGCTCTGTCAGTCAGTCAGTCTCAGGGGAGCCATCTGTCTGTGCAACGGCTTGCTCCCTCGATCAGGATGTAATCTGCAAGTGTTATTATGAGGTGGGCAGGGGCCTGAGGGTGCAGTCCGGTAGAGGCACTGTGGCCTGTCAGTGTCGGACATCTGCTTGGTCGCTTCACAGTTATGACTGTTGGTTCAGGCTGCCATTCATCTGAACAATTCTGAGTTCGATAGTGAGTTTTCCTGCTCTTGGGGGCACTGACAAGGGCATTTGTAGCAGTTATCCTGTCAAGAAACATACAGAGATTTTCAATTATTCATTGGTGATTTTCCTTTTTCATAATATCAAACAGAGTGGTGAAAGAATGGCAATTGATAATTTTCAAATTCTGCTCAAAATTATTTCGATATGTATGAATACGCACACACACACACACACACACACACACACACACACACACACACACACACACACACACACACACACACACACACACACACACATACACACACCCACATATACAAATACATATATACGTATGTCTGTGTGTGTGTGTGTGTGTGTGTGTGTGTGTCCGCATCCCCTGTGACCCTAAGTAGGATAAGCGGCAAATGATGGTTGGATATACAGTATATCCATTGATGATATTTATGGCATCAATAAAAACATACATGATGAAAACTGATTTAGAAACCATTCACAATTGGTATTTTGCTCTGTTCAAAAAATAATTTATCTAAGAAAATGATGAACACAGCAGTATCAAAATTAAAAGGGAGTCATACTCACTGTAAAAGGTGGTCCTTTCGGGCATCCTTGGCAAGAATCACTTCATTTTAGGAATTAGTCACTTTTTAATAATTAAATTTGAAGTGACATTTACTCCATTATTTTTATATATTCATTCTTTTTTTTCCTAATGGCTCATCCAAAGAAAACACCAGAGACGTTTTTGCTGCGACCAGAAGTGACAACATTTTAAAAAGCTCATTAATACATGCATTATTTTCTATTAAGACCTCATTAGGAGTGTATACTACATTCAATTTAGCATTCAGCCTATTATGCTGTAAATGATACCGTAAAAAACTACAACGCGCAAATGAACACACATTTTGATACTCAGAACATCACCTGTTGTATTGTTTTAGAGAAATGAAAATGAACAGTTAATTTACTTGTGTAATGAAGCAATTCAACTTATTGAAACATGGGCTCCCGCCCATTGAGTTGAATAGATTTAAAATATTGCAGTAACATCACTACAGCTGTGTATATATTTGTTTAACATGACTCAGTTTAAAAAAGAAAATAAAATGTATTTGTCATACTATGTGTTCACCATCAAAGCATTGTGAGTTTTTAAAGTTTATATTAGCAGCACTGAAATTGTATGATGATAATGAATATGATAATCACGTACATTACAATACATCTGTGTCCCAGATCTGCTGAAAGTAATAATACTGACATGCTATTTCGGAGTAAATACAGGTATTGAAAATATTTATCATGACCCAGTTCCATTTAGGTGTTAAAGGTTCCAGCAATAGAAAAATAAGCCCACACTGGAGAGAAAAACCATTTACTGCCCTCAATTGCCTTTATATGACTCTCATTGTTAAGTCAGCCCGCTGGGCAGAAATCTGGAAAATACCTGAAGGCTGCTGTGTTGCTACAAAGTAGCAAAAGGGTGAGAACACTTTTATTAACAAAACAAACAAGCAAACAAATAAATAAAGACATTTAAGGGGTCTGTTTTGACTATCTTAAGGAGTAGAATCAAATCAATTCAAGGCCAAATAAACGTCTTCTACTTTGAAAATGGATTTTGGAGTCAGGCCTCTGTCACGAAGACCTCACATTTAGTCTTTCCCTCAGTCATTGTAAGTGTTTTGGCCAAAACCCTTAAAGCCAGACAACCAATCAGTAGGTCAGCCATCCTGCTCTTTAAAAGACAGGTATGTGCAGGTTTGTGGTAGATAAATAAATTCAAATGCAAGATTTAAACCTCATAATATTCCCTGTCTCCCTCCCTGGATTTCAAAATACATCAACATATTGAATTTCAACAAAATTTGATGAATTGTTGCCTGGAATCCATGATTCCCACAAAGACATGCACATACAGTGCCCAGCTATTGTATTAAATATTCCATTAACATATAAGCATGGTAAAATTCTCTGACTAACATAGAGTAATATTTAGACCAAAATGGGTGGCTCAGAAACAGCATCAGGAATTGCCTTAACACACTCCAGTTACTCATCAAGCCAGATTGACAGATGTGTCTTGCAAATATCTTAAAGTTGCCAAAAATAAACATATTCTGACATTAATTTATCTTTGTTCAATCTTATTTCTGTATCTTTATTTTCTTTTTTTTCTTTTTTTAGGAGACAGGAAATGTATATTTTGGAATTGCTTTGTGCTTACTGTGCTTTGTGTACAACATACAACAAGTTAATGAAGTTGCACCTTGGTACTTACCAATACATTTGTCATCTTTTTCTCTCCCTAATGTCAGCCAGCGTAATTCCAAAAGTTGTCTTGTTGGTATGTGTCCAACGTGTCCTAATGCATCAGTGTTACAAAACCACAGTGTCAGCCTTTCACTTTAATAAACAGCACCCAAAAGTGTGAGTTGCATGTGTCGCCAGACTTTGTCAAGCTACATCGTAAAGTGCTCTAATCTAAGCCTGGATTGTTGTAAATACGCTGAGAAAGAACTCAGAACTGTTTCAGCAAATATTTGTTTTAGTGGATACTTTCATTTTGGTTACTTTTCAAAGTGAAAAAAAAATCTGACGTTATTCAATATTTACTTCAATAGAGTTAAAATAGCTATATTATTATCCTTTGAAGGAAACTTGAGTGAGGCTAGTCAGACAAATTATTTCACACTGTTTTAATTCATGATTTGGGTATAACAAAATGTCCATTCAACCGGTTCCATGCAAAATCACCCTTCATTAACAAATGCTTTAAAAGCAGTATTTTCACTGCGGATTAATTTTTGACTTGTTAGTACTTTACTTGACTCAGCCTTACCCATCTGCCAGTTTCAATATGCACTAATGCCATGTGATGGGACCTTCAGTTATTGTGGCCACTTCAGATATTTCTCCAAATTCAAGCACCATATATGAGTCACCCAGCGACATTAATATGGAACCTTAATTGACCCTCACTGAAAGACTGGAGTTAGAAAACTAAAAACTCCCAAGATTCAGCTGAAATTCCACAAATCAATATCCTAAATGTAACTAAAAGAAATTAAAAGAATCTAAATAAACAAACAACTGGCTGATATGTATTGACCCAACTCATGGTGGCAATACTTTTTGAAACAAATAGCCAGATGGTCCATAAGTTACCATAAAATAGCCAACAGTTTATACACTGTGGGGACATGAGTGTAAATCTGTTCTATCATGCATAGGGTGCCGTTGGGTAGAAGTGCGTAAAATATGACACGCATTAATGAAAAGACACTCAATCGTGTAATTCGACAATACATAACAACCATGATTTCGTAACACAAGATAGGGAAAATAGTTTCTTTATGTGAAACCTATAACTTCCCACTATATGGAGCCGGAAAAATACCATAACTCTATGTTTAACTCCTACTGTCTAATGTCATGATGTTTGTTTAGATTCTCTTTTGTGCATTATATCTGTGGTCCCTTTAGATGCATCAGATGTTTTTATTTGTCCAAATTACCGGTTACATACAGAGATTCTTACAGAGCTGAAACCAAATCCCATTGAACTGTTTTACTTGTGCTCTGCCAATAAAAGTATTCTACTCGATTCTATTCTAAAATCATTGCTTTGATCAGTCTGAGTTGAGTGTGATAGCTTCTCACTTTCAAATTAAATTAAAATATAAATATACTTGAAGGCCCAAAGGGTTAAGGACTGTGAAACAAAAAAGTTAGAATATAAACATCACCAACAGTCTTGACAAAACATGTTTTCGTTGTTTTTAACGTATTATAACCAAAATATTTAGAAACACTAGAGGAACCTTAAAATGAATGTAAAGTGTTTCAAAATATGTAAATATATTTATTTGTTTGAAGACAGCCTTGTGTTGGAGTTAATAGTCTGCCAATTATGGCAACAGAATACTTGCTTCAGTGATTCAGTGATCAGCCTTGCTATAGTTACAAAAAACTCCAGATTTATTGAACTGAATTTTAGAAAAAGGCTCTAATTCTTATTTTTCTATTGTTCAATTTTTGTGGTTGATTCCCTTCAGTCCTCTATGTTTAAAGGATTCTCGTGTATGAGATTGAAACTGAAATTCACTGCAAATGATTGGTGTGTGATCCATAAAGAATGAATGATGGCAGTTATGAGTTCAAAATTATATAAGAACTTGTTAGTGACATGGGTCATGTATAGTATGTGGGTGCCAACTAAACACTTACAAAGAACAAAATAATGTTTAATATTTTTTTCAATATTTTTCAACATGTTCCCACTCTGTTACATTAAGTTCAGGTCAATGGTGCCAACTTAGCTAAATATCTCAAGATTTTGTATGGAGCCTAATTTCACAGAGGTATTGTCTGTGCTCCACATCACCGAATGTCACATGGCATACAATCAGTTTGAGTGATGAGTCAAAACAGAGATTCTCATTCAAAAATTCAATGGTTCACTTTAGAAAAAAATTACGCACATTTACAGGGTGAAAGGAGAAATTTTAGACTTATTAATAGCATACAATGAATTTTAACTTAGAACATGATTTTTAAACAAGTAGAGAACTACTTGATATTTGAAAGATCAAGCAAAGCGTTTCACCATGTTTAGTGCACTCGCCTTCTTAGGGTCTTATAACTCTGTGTTCTCATCAGAGGACATTACATTTTTTTTGCTGTCATCAATCATGAAGGTCTGTGTGTGTGTGTGTGTGTGTGTGTGTGTGTGTGTGTGTGTGTGTGTGTGTGTGTGTGTGTGTGTGTGTGTGTGTGTGTGTGTGTTTTAAAAGCTTTGTTTTTGTTTGCTTTGCTTTTTGTTTTGTCCTGTGCCTGCCTGTGGTGGCAAAAACATATGACATCAATACAAGAAATATGAAATCACTGCAGTGGCATCCTGCCAATAGGATGAAAACAAAAACTCTTTAACTCTTAATACCTTGACCTCTTATGGGATGTCTGTGATTCTTTTGGTATCTCCCTTCAATCTGAAGGGTGGCAGTTCAATTCCCGGGTACATGTCTGCATGCCAGGGTGTCCTTCAGCAAGACACTGAGCCCCGAGTTGCTCCCAACAGTCCAGTTACAGCCATGCTTGGCAGCTCTACTGCAATCATTGTGTGAATGGGTGAGAGTGATCCTATGTAAAGCGCTTTGAAACTTCAAGATAATGAAAATGACATCTGTTTAATTTTTCATTTCCTTAAATGATTGAAGATTGATATGGTTTAAGAAAAGTACATGATCCAATGCTTTGGCTAGTTACATATTTTACGTGTAGGTAACAGTTGCTTAGTGACAAAGTAAACACATAATGTCAGGTTGTCTTCAGAAGATTGAAATTCTCTAACCCCCACCCAGAACCACATTTGCTTAAATTTTCACAAATGCTTGGGTCTACGACAATTCAATCATTTGCTGAACCGAAGATTTTAAGTTAAACCCCAGTGCTATACTAGAATTTTAAATTAAACATTTTCTGTTTCTATATTGTATTACACAGACGCACACACATTTGTTTGACTTGGATCCTTACCAAAATTCCAGCATAATCGTGTTAGTCTGTTTTTCAATGAAAATAATTGGAATCCCACGTTGGGATTACATATTGTATGTTTATTTCCTGATATGTTTTTTATTAATTGTAATGCCTTGTATTTTTTGTTCTTTTTTACTGGCATTTGCACAATTACACAAACATCTGTTGAAACATATTAAATTGGCAATTATTCTCCCAGAAATGACATACATCACTCTGTGAATGAATAACAAATACAATTTACACAGTTCTATGGTGCTGATAAATGTATTTAAATATTTAGACTTAATACAGAAGTTGGTCTGAGGACGGAAGAAATAATTACAAGGTGGAACACTGGAATAAATCAGGGCTCCCCTCCCCCCATCTCCTCCATCTGCCTCCATCTCCACTCCTCTCCATGGAGAGAGGGGGGACCCCCAACCCCTTGCCCCTGTCTTAGACTCAACCAATTTAGTCTTGTAGTGCATCATACAAGCCAAATAATGAAAAAAAACTACAAATAAACTGCTGCCAGGCTTCACCGTTGCACCACGTGTGACTCAGAGGGAGGCAGAAGGAGTGGTTGGGGGTAGGGGGGAGCAGAGGGATGCATATTTTACTATATCTCATTATTCAGCCATTAGCTCTGTTCTTTCTAGGGAAATGCTACGCTTAAAGAAAAAATGCTGCTCACCAGCTAAGCTATAAATTAAATTAAGCCGTTGCATCAGCTCTGTGATTCTGAAAAGGCGTTAAAAACATGCCGTAATTGTTTCCACCCTTAATTGTTTCTTAACTGAAATTAATTCATTTTGAGGGGCGAGCTCTATTTCTATCTATGCCATTAGAGGTAGATGTATATTAGGCAATATTTATTTTTCCCTTCAATTCAACATTTTATTATTTTTATCTGAATAAAAAACTCAAATAAACACAAACATATAGCTAAAAGAATCATCGGATGAAAAAGCTGTGCTCCTGTATATCAGTTAAGACTATGAGTTGCAATGATAAAAAGAGTTCACGATAGAATCACTTTATTGTAATCATTAAAGTACCTTTTATTAAAGTATAAATTACTTTACAGCCACTGAGCTAACATATACATAAAATGCACAGAAATAATAGAAAAGAAAATGAAATAGAAGCCCACCAGAAATTATAAATAAAGCTACCTTATATCAAAATGTTGTAATGATACAATAAGTTTAAAAAAATAATAATAATAGTGTTAAAACCCTATATTTATATAGTGCATTATGGAACAAATAATGTGTAAGTGTACCAGGGTTGCTTTTACTGCTTTGTCTTTCTGGTTGTGAAAGGGTTAATGACATGGATCCGTTGCTTTCCTATACCCGTGGGTGTGTGTGTGTGTGTGTGTGTGTGTGTGTGTGTGTGTGTGTGTGCCATACACGCGCAGCTTTCTCTGAGCCTCCTCCTCCTTCTAGCCCCTCTTTTTTCTCCAATCACTCCTTTACTTTCCTCAAGGACCTCCCAAGCCTCCCTCGCCCCGCCTCCCCCCCCCCCCCCCCCCCCCCCCCCCCCCCCCCCCCCCCCCCCTCCCCCCCCCCCCCCCCCCCCACCATTTATTCCCCCCCCCTTCTCCCCCCCCCCCTC
>CAAKHD010004505.1:32516-44830 GCA_901007705.1 Fistularia tabacaria
AAAAATAAAAAAAAAAAAAAAAAAAATATATATATTTATATATATATATATATATATATATATATATATATTTATTTATATTTTTAAAAAAAAAAAAAAAAAATTTTTTTATTTTTTTTTTTTTTTTTTTTTTTTTTTTTTTATTTTTTTTTGAAAAAAATTTTTTTTTTTTTTTTTTTTTTTTTTTTTTTTTTTTTTTTTTTTTTTATATATATTTTTTTTTTTTTTTTTTTTTTTTTTTTTTTTTTTCAGAAATGTGAAACTGAATCACTCAACTTGAGCTCCATATGGTTTTGAGTCAGATATCGACCTCTTCCTCAAATTAACAATGTCCAACAACAAAAGCACTCAAAGTAGGGTAGTACTATTGTACTTTTGAGGGAATGTCATCAACACAGATGAAAAGATGATAGGTTCTATGTAACATTTTTATAGAAAATTAGGTGTTTGATCAACATTGGAAAATCTAATCTTATCCAAAGATTCTGTACAGATGGAAAAATGGTGACACCCAGCAGGCCTACAATTTTATCAGAATGTCAGCGCCTGGGGCTCACTTCATGTAAGTCACTTCTACAATTAACAGTTGATCTTTGTGTAATGTCGTAATGACCCTTTCTGTGTCTGATCCCATTAGACCACCAAGAACTTTCTTCCTTTTGCTTTGCTTTTACAATTCCTGCAGACGTGAAATATAAATAAATGTGGTTGAGGCACTCGACAGTGGCAGCTGAGAGAAAAATTTATAGCAGTCATTGTTTGTGATGGAGCAAACAGACAACTGATACATGTGTTTAATTTTGCATCAAAGAGAGCGATGAGAGAAGAGATGGATTATGTGAGATGAGAGAGGGTTCACCACCATGTTAGAAATAATGAGTCAAAGGGCTGAACCGTGGCCGTGTGTTTGTCTAATGCATAAGTGTGTGTTAACTGTCCTCTGTGGGGTAATTAGGGAATATTCATACATTTCTTTGAGTGTCCGGCTGTGTTGAGGACATTTGGGCACAGTGCTCATCAGTCATGATGAGGCTGGAGGCTTCGTCACTCTGAGGACCTGATAGTTGGTCAACCCTCCTCTCTGACCCTAAACTGATGATTAACCTCCCGCTGAATACAGACACGCTTCCACAACAAGATTAAACCACACTACGGCATACCGCTGGTTCACTTTCTTAGGAACTATCATATCTCTGTGTTTGTAAAGTTATGCTCTTAGTTGGCTTGCATGGTTTCACACAGTGAGAAGGGATCTGTGATCCAGAATGACAGAGAGTAAAAGGCTGGACAGCCTATGTATCAAATAACATCTTGCGATCTTGTGATATTGAAATGTGTATCGTCTGTGTAAAAACTGCAATTTTTTTACATTTAAGATCTGTCATTCTCTAAATTGCCTTTACAAATTAAGTATTCTTTTTGTTAAATCATGAAAAGAAAAGTGTGAGTGTTCGTGTGAGTAAACTAGCCATCACCACTAAAATTAGCATGACAGCAACGAAAATCGACAAAAATATACCAAAAAAAGGTGGTGTGAGAATTCAAAGAAAAAAACAGCAAGAAAGTAACCAAAGCTGTAATGAATCACTTGAAAATCTGCCAAGTTTAAAGTAGCTGACACAAAAAATGAAAATTAATATAAGACAGGTATTGGGCAAAATGTTTTCACAACATTCCCTGAAAAAAAAAAATTGAATAGAAATGACATAGAAATTGTGAAAAAAATAGCCTAAAATACTGTATCGTGTGGTGCCTTAAATCTCTTAGAAATAACAAATTGTTTTTGTGGAATTAATTACTTTATAAAAAATTGTGGTTATTCAAATTACAATAAAAATAAAATAACAGAAACTTGCATAATAATAGTAATAATCATGTAAATTTAACCAAATAAGTAGCAAGAATCCCCTACAATTTTATTTATTCAAATATAATGCTTTTCTGCTAACACATAGCAATTATTGCACATTCTCTTGTCCATGACATAGGGAGTTTGAGGGTCGTGGGAGATAAAAGAGAAAAATCTCCTCTACAAACAAACATCTATGAAGGTTTTTGACAAGTGTGCGATAACTCATCATGTTGGTCTGTTTATCTGTTTGTTGTGTAAATGTTTCTGCGTCATGAGAAAATAAAAAATATATATTTATTACAGAAGTCAGTGATTAAGACACCTCAGGGGAAAAGTTCAGAAAACACACTGTCATACATACACACACATGCAGGCCATGCGGCACTAATGCTGTCCTCTAGCAGTAAGCGAGGCCACCAGGAGCCATTTTCATTAATTCCACGCCATTAATGAGCGAGAAAACGAAATGGAGAGGGAAAATATGGCTATTAATCGCTGCTGTTGTTGGCAGGTATATAATGAAGTATCAGAGTCCAATTGAATTGGCCCTAATTACACCAGCCTCCAGATATTGCTTCATCTGTACCAGTCCTATTAATGTGAGAGGCTGCTGAAAGAAGCTGTGTGAACACAGCGCCTTGGTACAAGCACACATATTGATGCAATGACTTACAAATGCTTTTTTGCCTGCTCGAACACATGCAGAGACACACAGAGTCATGCCTAGCTAACCAGTGGGTGGTCTGTGCCCTGCATCTCTCCACACTTAATAAGGAGAGCAGCACTTAAGAGGAAATGAGATTATATTAATTGAATTGATTTGATAATATTACCCGACCGCTTCGCTGGTGGTCCATAGCTGGAACAGCAATTGGATCAGTCTCCAACACACTACAGTGATGTTCGTATGGGTGTGTGCGCACACGCACATGTACGTATTTGAGTGCACTCTGCTAGAGATAGCCTTATTATGTAAAATCCCTGGTCTAACTTAAAATATGTGAATAAATCTGCCAGCGTGTTGAGGTCACACTTAAAATCTTTTTTTTTTCTTTTTCTTTTTTCATATAGAAAATCAGCTATTTGGTATTTGATAATGCCAGCATGGAGTGCTGTTTTATACCAGTATCCCCCAAAACCTTTCATATGGGTTGAGATCTGAACCTGAGACCCTCCTATCAAGGATGGACCTTTTCATTATCAGATAAAAGGGATCAGTCAAACCAACTTTATAGTGATTTTTAATGGCCCTTAACTCTCCGGCCTGTATTCCATCCGCCTCATTGCCTCATATCCTGCCAAGAATGCTTCAGTAGGAATCCTCAGCGAAGCAAGTTGCTGCAGTCCTCAAACCACTTTTCCAAGACAGGCTTCCACAAAGTGCCTCTATATGGTCACGGCTGTGCCACCACTTTGTCTATAAATGCTTCTATAGTTCAAAAACACACTGGTTTAGAGACATTTTTGCTATGTTTTTCCTTTTTTAAGTTTTTTTTATCCTATATCTAACCAACCACTAGTATTGCAAAGAAAAAGAGCAGCACATTTTGATGAGACAATCGATAGGACTGGAATTCTTAAAATGCTGTGTATTTGCAGCAACTTGCTTTGATATAGTTTTGAGATGGTTTTAATTTGTTGTTTTTGTATCTTTAAAAGTGGTGGTATGTTTTTGTCTGCAGACAATATTAAGGATTTTATATCCATTCACAATGATTTAACTCTAATGGAGGATCAGGTCTCGTATTTTGAAAATAGATTAGGTAACTTTTTTTTTGTGTTCATGGTATTTAATTTGGACTGGAGGCAAAATCACTATCCACTGTGATTGGAGGTCACCTTTTGGACAAAGCAAATGTCAGGCTCATAGAACCAAAGGGTTATCTGGGGTTAGGTGGACAGAAACCATGTGGTAGAATAACAAATCCACTACATACTCCTGTGGTTACTACATGGAGATAAGCATTGGTTGAATATATTCTTCTAAATTCATTAATGAGTCAGTTAAAAGCGTTATTATTAGTATGATTATTATTTTTATTATTGTTATTAGTGGTAGTAGTAGTCGTTGTATAGTAGTTGAAGGAGTAGCAGTAATAGTCGTAGATAAAATTCTTGTCATGGCAACTGGACTTGATTTTCTTCACTTGAAGACATTTCACCCCTCATCCGAGAGGTTTCTTCAGTTCAGAAGAAGCCTCTCACTCTTCAAGTGAAGAAATTCAAGTCCTGTTGCCACGACAAGATTTCGACAAGAATTCACCATGACCTGGATAACTGAGAACCTCCACAGACAGTCGAAAATAGCACTTCCTATCAGTGCTGTACAAATAAGAAGAAATAAGAGTAGACACATAATGAAACAAGTAATAATTAATTTATTGTCTTTTGCCGTTACTGTCGTCAGAAACCCAATTCAGTAAGAGCTTCCCACATAATCTACTACTATTTTGGGACTGCGGGAGGAAAACAGAATTTGGTTATTTTATATCTAACACAATAAGTGTATTGAGTAATTGATTATAAAAATGAAAATAGTCTCCTGTAGACTTTCTTATATTTATGTTCATATTTTTTTCCTTCGCAAATATTGACATGCTAAAAAAAGACTACCCAAACTGGTGATATCATTCCCCTGTACTTGTTCTTTATCCATGGGACAACACCAGTTGCATTCGGTATTTGTCATTCTGCAGAACAGCCTTAGCTGCTGCACTAAGCACAAAATGGCTAGCCTAGAAGCATTAGCTTTTCCTCTGGGAACAATAACCAACGCCCACATTTACACACAGCAGAGGGTCTCTATTCACCTGATGAAGACCATGTTTCTTATCATGTTCCCCAGTGTGGTTCAATAAATGACCAGGACACATGGCACTATCTGTCATTTGGACACGAAACAACGTTGCGTGTCGCATACCTGTTTTGCTGTCTTATATGTATGTTTCTGCTTGTTTTTACATTTAGTGTCTCTGCAACTGCAAGATTCGTCTTTCGAACAATTAATACTGAGTAAGTTTTAGAGAAAGCAGGGTCAAAAGTTTACTTTTTATTATGATCATCACCTGTAGATAAAGTTTGCAAACGATCTCGCAGGATCTATCAGATAAATTAAACTCAGTCCTCTTGATTGTTAACCTCAGCTTCTTTCACACTCCTGGCTGGCGCTGAATTGTTTTTTCCACTGTGGAGCGAAGACGGCCTGCTATGATCTAAAGGTTTCATTTTAAACTGCTGTAAAGGGACGAAGGTGAAGCAGGCATTTGAAGAACAAAGGCAGGATGCCGGCTGCAACATATAAATAAGTTACATAACTTATTAAAAACAAAACAATTAGGGGAATATGAGCTTGTATGATTAAGCATAGCAATTACATCGTTAGAGATCTTCTTAAATTTGCACTGTTTGCAAACTGAATGCAGCCCTATACAAAAAAAGAAGCCATAGGACTTAATTTTTAAATTCATTTTTCCTTTTGTTTTAAATCCACAATGCCTATGCAGCATTTGCACATATGGCTGGCTAGTTCCCCCTGTTTACCCTCATTTGCCTTGAATGAGCAATATTATTTAACAGCAGAGCTTTTAAACAAATGAAAGTGTCCAATCTCATTAGCAAAGCTCATCAGAAAAGTCAATTTCAGAGAAATTTCAGCAGCCAGAGGTCGTTTCAGCGGCTTGAAACAGAGCGTCGAAAGCCTCATTCAAGCAGATATTGCTAAAAGCCAAATGTATAGCCAGAGACAATTGATGAACAGTTATAAACTTTTGACATCAAGTACCTCCTCCTAGATGCTTAATGTGTCTAAATACCCCATCTCTCCCCTTAAGATGTGGCATCACCATATATGTCGGCAAAGAAACTTAGAATAAAGAGCCTTTTCGAGTGTTCCTCATTATATGAAGATTCCACTGGTCTGTTGGTCATCATTACAAAATTACAAATCTTGTTTTAATCCCCTCCGGTAATTCCTACCAGTGCTGAAACATATTGGGGACTGATCTGAAAATTCTTCTTTTTTTAATTGAATATATTTTTAAAATTCAGTTGCTGAAAATATGAAAAGATATTACATTTATTTTATTCATTTTTTTTATTTTTACATTCCACCTTGTTGAGTTTTGCATTCACCTACCGCTCTGCACAATGTGAATCATCAAGGGGGTAAAGAGGGTAGAGCGGAGAACTGACCAGAAGCTTACAGTGCCGTACCATTTAGTTCTAATTGCCTATTCTATGAATTAAAGAAAAAAAATGTGGGAATACCTGTCGTTATTAGTTTCACTTTATTGCAAGTAAGTTTGATATTGTTGTCCAAAGAATCTATTGTTGCTACGAATTTAGGAAAGCTCAGTGGCTCATGAGTTTGCTTGTGTTTGCTGTATTTGCGGTGAAGTTTGAGCCCATAAATCAGCTCCTATGAATATTATTATATCAAATCCAACATAGACAGTGAAAGGAGATGTGGCAGCGCTGCAGTGGCACAGTTGAAGACAATAAATATACAAACAAATAAATTGGAATATCAGTGAGCTACTCACTCAGTTAATGACTGAGAATGAACAATTGACACATTATTATCAGACGGATGAGAAGAGGCACAAAAAAGTAGCAGCAGTTGGAAGGAAAAAAGATAATGAAAGAGAAGGGAGTTAAAGGTCCACCTCCTCATTTCATGCTGGATAACTGCTTCCCTTATTTTATGGATCCAATAGCTTTCAAATGGGTTTTTGTTCCTTCACCTTCCTAATGGAAGGGGCTGTGTGATCAATATCCATGGCTTGAAGGAGTGAGGGATTGCTATTATGCATCAATATGTCAGGCCAATAAAATTACCAAATTGAGTGGGGTGCATTTGGTTGCTACCAATTCCAATTTCAGCCCCTGTAAACGTAACCGAGCATGATAAACCTGTCGTCACTTTTTTTTCAGCAATTTACGTACATATTGTGCAAGACCCCAGAAACACAAGCGGCTGGATTTGAGCAGCAGTGCATATCTGTGTGATATGAGCTGTTTCGGGGAAACAAGAGGTTGAGTCTCCTCTCATGGAACTGTGTTTCAAATACAATACAAGCCTCCTGAGCATATGGTACTTATGGTGAATGTGTGTGTGTGTGTGTGTTTGTCTGTGAGGCTGTGTGTGTATACGCCTACATCTATACACAATTTGATGCTCGATCCATATGACATTCAGTGCCTCAATCATAAAGTGTCATAAAATGCCATGGCCAGTTTTTATCTAGTTTGTATGTTTTAGGTATTTATGAGTGGTCATCATTTGTGTATGTTTTGTGCAAAAGACAGACCTTCGAAAACATATAACAGCATTATATCATATAGTATTCAAACATAATGAGGTGAGACGAGCCTGACTTTAGGCAAAAGCGTTTGTAGATATACATTTACATATATTTTGATAATTCTATACTAATATATTTACTGTTTTATTTTATTTACACGCCTATACATGTGGTTTTACAATATTTTACAATATTCAATATTCACAGGGTTTTCAGCTTTACTAATACATATATAATCATATCATAATATATATATATATATATAATCAATTGGAAGACCGAGAAAGTAGTACAGCAAAATGAGCCAAAATTAGTTGGAAGTTTGCTTGAAGTAAGCTCCAATGTTATTAAGTAATAAGCAAGAATAAAGAAATATATAGATAAATATATAAATCAAATTTACCAGGAAAAATCCAAGAAAATCTGCCAGAAATTACCTGAAGATATATCATGAAATGACTTCGAATTCACATGTGTTGAGGGATGGTCAAACCTAGTCAACTGATTTTCTTAATTTTCAACAACTTGAAAGGGTAAATTTCAGCACCTGAAAATCAATTACAAAATTAAATAAATTATTTGGTGAATATGATTTTCTTCTAATTGAGTTTTCCAAACTTTCAACTACCGCCAGCACATATTAGACTCCATTAAGTAACCGCATTGCTGTACATGGAGAAAAGTGATTAAAACATGAGTGCAATTTAGCGAAATGCAGTTTATGCTGCCTTTAACTAACAGCTGGCTATGAAATGTCAGCATCTGTCTCATCTTTCTCTCCTATCGAGCCGTTTCAGATTTCACTCAATAACTTGCAGCCTAGACCAACACTAAGAGCTTCATTTTCAGGCCCTCCACTTTTCAAATAATCCCTGCTTTTTCCATTGCTTTCTGACTTTTGTGTTCAGACATTCCTTTTTTAACGCCATAAAATCCCTCCTGTGATACCCTCTCCAGTTCTGTCACCTCTCTTTACCTCCACATCTCTCTCCATCCTGCTGGCTAGGAGAGGAATACGTTATCTGTGCTGTGAAGTGTGCTCTGGCTCGCTCCCCTTTTCCATGTTGTGCCAGATAAATTATATATGTGAATTACAGCATAGAGAGATATGCTCTTTCAACTACTGGAGATCTATCCCATTGATCTCTCTCTCTGGCTGCATGCATATGCACGTCGCTTCGCTTGGTTTCTGCACTTAGATTCTCTCTCATGTCATGCACAGCTCTTCTCCATGCAAAACCTCTCATGCTTTATCAGATGTATCAACACATAAGGAAAAGTTTAATTATACACACTGCACATGCTCGTGCCGTGCCTTATCTACAAATGTGGGTCATCCTGCAGAAAGGGTGGAAAAGTCTGCCCCATAATTAAAAAGGATTTTTAAAAAGCACTTTTAGATGTTTGCAGTAATTTAGCTGTAATTTCTCAAACTATGAAATAGAAATTAAGGCAGGCGTATTTCACCTAGCGGGCGAGCCCAGCAATACGAAGGACCCTAGTTTGATTTCGATAGGGGACCTTCCTGTGTGGAGTTTGCATGTTCTCCCTGTGTCTGCGTGGGTTTCCTGCGGGTTCTCCGGTTTCCTCCCGCATTCCAAAAAAATGCACCAGGTTAATTGGAAAATTGCCCAGAATGAGAGCATGAATGGTTGTCTGTCTATATATGTGGCCCTGCGATTGACTGGTGACCAGTCCAGGGTGTACCCCACCTCTCGCCCGATGACAGCTGGGATAGGCTCGAGCATCCCCCGCGACCCTCAGTATAGTAAGCAGCTGTCGATGGATGGTATTTCATCTGCAAAATTTTCTCTAAATGCCGAGTGACACTATGTTTTCAAAATATCAGTGCAGGTGATCATTTGAAAAGAATAATTCATAATTCAGAATTTAAATCTGAATTATGTCATAATGTGGTTTTTGCACGGAATGTAATATTGTTTCAAAATTTATAGTAAATTGTCATATATTTCATTCAGTATGTCAAAAAATAAAGTTACCAGTTTTGATGGTAAAATTGTCATATGATCCAATATATGATGCACATTGCATTTGTTAGGATTAAGTAAAATTAAAATAAAGTATGAAGAGAAATAATGGAGCAAAACGCATTACAAATTGATAATATTATATAATGCATGGCTGTGACGACATGAGGAAGTTAGTTGTTGAATAATACTCCAATGTTATAAACTCGTCTCCGAAATTATTGCTGGTTCTTTTTTCAAAGATCATAAAATCAAAATATTTCATGTAAATGTTCATGCCACAATGGAAAGGATATAGATAATCATCCACCCTGATTGTATTTATAGGTAATCATGTATTTCATGCTGAAGGGATACTGCAGCTGCTCTTTCAAAGTAATCATGTTGAAAAATTCAGAAATCCACTTCCAACATTACTTCTGAACACTTGTTTTGTCTGTAGAAGAGTCTCGGGAAAATACTTGGAGACATATAAGAAACAACAATTGAAAAATGATTTCCTGATATCTTTATCTTTCTCATTACACAATTGCCTATTAGAACAGCCTTGGATTTCTGCGTCCATAATGCTTCAAAAGTGGACTGTGACTACTGCATGCTACAGACTTACTGATTCTATAATGTCCTCCAACGCAGATGAGAAGCTCTGCTTGTAGTGGAAGTCGTGTCGGATAGGCTTCGCTGCAAACAAGACAAACACAGTGTTTACAAGTTCCCAGCCTCCACATTGTCACTGCCCTGGTGTGAAGACCAATGGTTTGTTTGGCTTTTCTGCCTGGACAGGCATGTTCAGCTGTCTGGCCTTCAAGCCCAGTTACTATACTGAGGGTCTTTTGAATTCATATTTCCATTGAAAAGAGTGAGAAATTGAATCTAAGAAAGAAATACTAATGAATCCTCAACTTTGATATCAAACCCTTGGACTGAATATGGTGAAAAAGCTTGTGTTGGACTCTGTTCAGGCGAACAATGGAAACAACAAAACCCTTTGAAACACTGAATCTCTGAGGGAGGAAGTGCACTCCAATCAGATAGCTCCCTGGGGATCTCCTAATGTTGATTTGATCTCCATCCGTGACCAACACACTTCCATCTATGGCTTTCCACCCCCAACTACTTCCTTTCCGCCCTGAATCAAAGGTCCTGACCTTTCCTGGGTTATGGAGCTGGGCTTTGGGCTGCAGGAAGGGTCAGAAGCCACAATGGCACGGAATTGAAGGCACTCAAGGATTAAATGAAGCCTTTATACGTTCATAATAAATAGATCATAGGAGGTTCGGTAAATCGACAACTGACGGGAGAGAGAGAGAGATTGTTTTTATCCTGTCCTCTTGCATCTGTCAATCTTTTTTTTTTCTCGTTCATCATCAGCAATAGAACATATTATTGTTGACTTAAAGCATGTTTGTGTGGGTGGATTTTGACATTGTGTGATAATCGCAGCAAAATTGATTCATGGCTCCTTTAACAGCTGTCTAAGTGCTGTCTGAGTGATGGGAGTCATCGCTCTCACACACTCTCATACACACACACATACCTGCACTGTACATGATTCACCGTGTTTTGGATTCTGTGCCTCTGATCTTCTCAGGTGTGAAATGTGTGTTTTGGTGGTTACAGCTTATGAAATTGAATCTCTGTTGCTTGTTTATGGTAGATCAACAGACCCATATCTTTATCAGGTTAATTGATTCATTCAGTCACATTGCATTACTTTTAGGATCAACTAGCATCACATGGGGACCAAAGAATTTGTGCTGATGCAATTGACTGTGGTATTGCATTGCATCACACCGTCTCTATGTTGCCCAAAAAGTTGAACGAACAGCACAGACCAATAATGAGCTGGCTCCCACATTCTGTCCCCATCGTCAAAGACTGATTGATTCATTGATTGACTGATTCATTAAGTGATTGATTGATGATTCAGTTCTAAGAAGACAACTCTTCTGACAGAGCTACACTCCCCCCCTTCATCGCCTTCTTTAATCTTATTGTTTTATATGAACTGTGTATAACATTTATGAATCTACTACTATGTATATAATACCAACAAAAGTAATATTTATAATAATAATTATGATAGTAATAATGACGGCGATGATGATGATGGCAATAATAATAATAATAATGATAATAATAATAATAATAATAATAATAATAATAATAATAATAATAATAATAATAATAATAATAATAATAATAATAATAATAATTGTTTCGCATAATTTGTAATGTATTCATATCAATACATGGGAGGACCTATGAAATGATAAAACAGAATGGAATATACTAATGTGTCCCCCCAAAAATTGTATACTTTTTTCAAGTATCATCAGGAGTGATCTGTGAAAAGGAAGGCAGAGCATGAGACCGTTTATGTGTACTACATTAACTAAGCTTGTTTGAGACAGCAATTTTCTTTTCCTTTTTTCTCATCATATCCTAATTTGCTGTTGCTGGACAGCCAATCAGCTTGATTTTTCCAACCAATGGCCTCAGAAGCTGATTCCATACGCTCCATCGGTTGGAAAACCCACCAACAAGGGCTGCTTAATGCTGACATGTGGGATGGGGCGCAAAAATAGATGCTCACTAATGGCCCATTTTACCGGCAACCTTACAGAAGGTTTCTTGATATAAGCACTAAAAGCCCTCATACTGATGTTCCTAAGAACTGAAAGTTGTAGTCTTGATGATAAGAATTCAGTGGGATCATCGAAAATTTGAGGTGCTGGAAGATTATTTTCATTACAACTTCATGAAACATAGTTTGCAGAGCATTCACTGGCAAACAGCAAAACCTATATATGATCCTAGAAGGAGTGGAGAGTGAATCTTTGTCAGACTCTCCAGTTCTCTCCCTTTTCCAAGATTCTTCTTTCCTGTCTTTCCCCTCCTTTTTCTTACATTTTCTCTCTGCTGGCAAGAAACAAATCGGCCAGTCCCTGCTGAATGTGCAGGAGCTGTCAGCTATGCTATAGCCCCAAACATGACTTAGTATGGCTATTCCCAAAGTGTGTGTGTGTGTGTGTGTGTGTGTGTGTGTGTGTGTGTGTGTGTGTGTGTGTGTGTGTGTGTGTGTGTGTGTGTGTGCATGTGTGTGTGTGTGAGTGTGTGTGTGCATGTGTGGGGGGGGGGGGGGGGGGGGGGGGGGGGGTGGTGGTGGGG
>CAAKHD010004505.1:52177-67534 GCA_901007705.1 Fistularia tabacaria
TATATATATATATATATATATAGAGAGAGAGAGAGAGAGAGAGAGAGAGAGAGAGAGAGAGAGAGAGAGAGAGAGAGAGATAGATAGATAGATAGATAGATAGATAGATAGATAGATAGATAGATAGATAGATAGATAGATATGCATATGGATTAATTTTTATTGTTACCAGGGTTTTTTATGACAATATGATACATTGCCTTCTCCTGTTTAGTTGCAAAAAATATATATATTTCTTTTTTTTGACAAAAAAATGCCTGTTCTATGTCCAGCTTCATTGTAGGTTTTTCTGAGATAAGAATCAGGATCCCATGGGATGTGCAAAGACAAAGATTAATGAAATGGTATGGTAAAAATCTGGTTAAATCCCCTTAATGACCAAAAGCAACATTATAAGAAATTACCTGAAGTTATGTGGATCGCTCATATTTAAAAAAGTCAAGAAATACCTTAACGTCCATATGAAATTCCCAAAAATAATCTACGTTAATAATCTAGTTACATTTGAAAAATTACCTTGTCACCCACCTCCACAAAATGATGTGTGTGTAATCAGCAACAAAACAGCTAATTGTCTTAATAATTAGAAATCGCTTAATTTTACGTTGGAAAAAAAGGGTAATATTGCATACGTCTTTACAGACCTGCAAGCTGAAAATTTTGAGATACCATGCTGTAAACCTTCCCCCGCCCCCCACTCCCACAACCCCCATTAATTAATCTCCCATATCCCTGTATGTACACATCTGTCCACAAATTATTCTCTGTCACATCCAGCTGGAAGTTCTCTGAGTCGACATTATTTTTGAATCCCCCTTGACCCACCACAGGGGCGTCACCTTAAGCATGTTCCGGTGAAATTATTGTGGTCCGGCAGAAAACTCAATGGTCAATAGACACAGCCAGAGAGGGAGAGCAATACTCTGGACAGGTGATTGGAAACCCAGATTCCCCTGCCAACCACCTCCCGATACAAACGAGGCAGTAATTGGCCAATAAAACTCCTTTCCCGCATAAACTTTAAAGGACTTGTACGTGTGAATGCAACTGTCCAAATATAACAGATTGGACATTAAATGATCTCACCAACTAGTTCCCTGGTGCAAAGTTACCCCAATATAAGCCCATGTTTTTCAGTAAATTCACAGGAGTGGGAGGGTGTTGACTTGAGCGATATACAAATGTTTGTTGTTGAAGGAGGCCACCCATAAAAACACAATAATAGATAGCTAAGGATTTTCCGCACGCTACAGAAGGATCATCGTGTCCAGGAAGACACTGAGCTCAGCGCAGGGTTTCAGTTTTTGAGAGGCTTGCACAGTTCGGTTCAATAGAGACAAAAAGAGCAGTGCTCTTTTTCAGCGTCATCAGAAAAAATTCAGGACATTACCTGAGATTTATTGATCTCTTATCTTTGATTTCTTTAGTAAATGACAGTGTATTGGCTCTAACTTTAACAGCTTATATTTATCCAGATTAGATTCACAAATATCATAAAGTACAGAACATCTTTTATTGTTATTATAGTTAATGGTACGATCATGATGCTGATGATGATGATGACGATGACGATGATCATCATCATCGTCATCGTCATCGTCATCGTCATCGTCATCGTCATCGTCATCGTCATCGTCATCGTCATCGTCATCGTCATCATCATCACCATTATTATTATTGTTGTTATTGTTGTTAATATTAATATTATTTTTGTTATTATTATCATAGTAGTAGTCGTAGTTTTTGGAAGCATGCACTTGCACGGTGTAATTTCAAAACTTTGTAGTATGTTAGGATGATGTCTACTAAAGTAATTCTTTCATTGTACGAATTGTATTTTTGGATGATTGTAAGAACAATGACTTGGAGATGCGCTGGAATAGGTAAGAATTTACCGACTAAAACAAACAATGTAAAAAAATGTTTTTCATGAAAAAAAAAGAAATGAAAAGAACCTTAATGGGATGATCCGCTGAGGAGTCCCTGAAGGTTCTTTTACCATATTGCAGTTTTTAACAGTGTCTATAATTTTACTTGCATTAACACAAACCATGTCATTCTTAATAGGCAAACCATTTAGTTAAAAACCAACACACTGTGTGCAAGCAATGATGTTCAGCTAACAGCCTGCCGTCTACTTGCTGCTGGCTCTGCATTGATGCCCTGTGGCAGGGGTTTGGTTGAGCAGTGAGTGAGTGAGATATCAACAGAGATTCATCAGGATGGAAAAGAGGCATTGGATTGAAAGCAATATTGTGAGTAAAAAATGAAAAAAGAAAATAATAAGGTTGTAAAAGAATGGAGCAGAAGGTGAAAGATAAAAGAGAGAGGAAAAAAACATCAAATGTTTACAGAGAAAGATTAAAACATACATTAAGAGGAATTGAAGAAGGGAAAACTTGTAAAAGTAAACCGAGAAACAGAGATGTTTGGATCAGAAAGAGCAGAAGAACGAGGCTTGAGACGGAGCAATCGGATGAAAAGAGCGATGGAGCAGGAGGGGGAGGAGAATAGCTTTCGAGTAGAAGGAGGTGAGGTGTGAGTGGTGATTTTAAAGGAATAGCTTGTACTGGCACCCGACTTCCCTCCCTTTCTCGCAGTGTTAGTGCGTTGCTCCCCATGGCCCAGTGGTGACATGGCATTTAATAGACTCCATGCTGTGAAACAAACTACCTCAATTAATTCCTCCGACTCGGCCCTGGCCTTTCTCTCACTCTCACACCCTCGGGTGTGTGTGAGTGTGTGATTTAAGCCATCTTTGTTCCAGTTTCTTTTTTTTCTTTCTTTTCTTTTTTGTCTCCCGACTGGCTATAAGCTGCATTAAAGAACTGAGCCTTTGGCTGACCTGACATGATGTACTTTTATTCATTATCTCATTGGTTTCCATTACAATATTTCTTTCTTATGAAACTATTTTGTCTTTCTCACTCGTTTTTGCCAGGTATGAGGTATAAGCTCCATATGGTGTGTGGATGTCTGATGGTTATCGCTGGCGTTTTGACAAGTGTTGAATGTAGTCATCCCGATGCCTGACCACATTGATTGTACATTTCCATCATTTAGAATGTCTGCAGGAGGAGTGAATATTGGAACCTTAACAAATCTTAACAAGTCAGAAGGTTGGTATAAAATGAGCCTTTCCCCAAACGACAGCAGTAATCTTATTTGACATGTGTAGATTAATTCAATATATCTTTAACACGTTTCTGAGAGGAACATCCAATCTTTCACTCTCATATTCATATCTAGGGACAATTAAGTGCTCAATTTACCTGCTGCATGTTTTTGGACTGTGTTAGGAAGGCACATATGTTAACTACTACACCTACGTGCTATCCAGGTATAATATAGAATTGCAATATTTGGGAAAAAAAAATGGACATGATGTCAAAAAAATCATATCCCTAACCAAGGGCATTTCAAATTCCTCTTACTAGAAATATAATGCTCACAGAAACAAAAAACTGAAAAGAAACATTGTACATTTAGTTGTCGCCATTCAGCTGGCGATTTTAGCAGTTAAATTCTCCCTGTCCTGATTCTGATTAAAGAAGTATGTCTCGTATAAGCCATAAATACGCATTACCTGTGACTAACAGAGTGGTCGCTTTAAAAGAGGTTGGCTTATATGCTCCCTTTTTTTTTTTTAATCATTTCAGTTTTATTGTAAATATTATTATAGTGCAGCTAATTTAAGGGTAAAGAATGATTAAAATTTTACCTTGCATCTGTAATGTCTTTGCAACATAACAATTTGGTTTTACTTTTATACGGACGGATGGCATTACTAGTGAATTAACTTGAATTGAAGTGATGACAGCACTAACAATGATGGCAAATCGAAGGTAATTTATAAAATGTGTTTTTTAGCCCCATTATAATTCAGTTCTTTTCATGTAAAGCAGATGCCAAAAATAAGAGCCACAATATACTGTAGTTACAATGATGTATCAAATGTGAGGAATTCCCCAATGCCCTGTCCTCGGGCTTTCATTGACAAAAAAAATGGATAGAGTTATCTCCAACAAATCCAAAGTTAAGAAAAGTACTTTTAACTACATATTTAGCTTGTCTTTTTTAACAGCTGGATATCCTATAAATGAATTAATACAAAGTAATCTCATATTGACTACAAAGTAATCTTATATTGACTGCATAGACTTACAAAGTCCATCCTCGTTCTGGAAACAAAATGAAATGAATACACATTTTCTAAGTATTTCTGAGGGAAATGACAAGCATTACACACATTTGAAAATCATCTACTTCACCTCAAATATTTATATTGCCATCTCAAACTGTCAAAAATGGGGGGCTTCATAATATGGTCTGATGCTAAAGAAGTAATTTGTAGTTTGTTGTCATGTTGCCTTGCCTTAATCTCATTTGCTACATTCAAGGTTAAAGAAAAAATAATCTTGATGTCTGCTGCTATTAAAAAAAGGAGCTGTAACCACCATTCTCAAACCAGAGCCAGAGCTCTGCTGGCTTTTCTAAAGTCCAACCTCAAGTCTGAATGGGCCCTGCGGCTGTTGAATCTGCAAGAGGATTAGACAACGGTAAAAATCACCATTTGAATCATTTCTTAAATTCTGTCATTTTGCACTGGAATCTCATTAATAGTAGTGTACAGCCTTGACTCCAAAATGCTGGTTAATTATTTATTGTTAATCTTTAATAGTATGTTTTATTTAATTTCAGTCCATTTTGGGCCAGTTCCAAGACACAGATTCCCAAGCACTATTTCTGTACTTCATTGAAATTTTTATGAGGATTCAATTAGAATTCAGCTCGATCCAGCATTAGACTTCACCCAAAACTGTGGAACTGAACTGACTCATATTATTTATATATATATATATTATATATATATATATATATATATACACACACACACACACACATGGATATACATATATATACATACACACACACACATATATATATATATTTATATGCATTTTTTTCTTTTGTGATACATTCAGTTGTTAGATATATATTTTAGAATTGTACCTTGCTAAGAATGACAGTAAGTGAAGTTAAAAAAAAAACAGATCAGTGCAGATGCTCTGCAAAGAATAATAGGCAGGTGCAATTTCTAAATCGCACGAGGTCCAATGGTTTTATTAATATCATGCAAACATGACTCGAGTTTAAATACTCTCTCGCTAATTGCTCCCAAACATTTTAGCCCTTAGTGTAAAGTTCACCTCACAGTCAATGTACTGTTTCACATTCTGGTTAAAGAGCTTACAATGTGAGAGCATAAAGTTAAAGTCTTGTGTCACTTTCCAAATGCCAATGAACTAGAAGCTGGCATTATATCATCAGCCTGTCAGTCACTGACAGTTTAACTACCCCTCGACCCACGTCTCCATATCCCCCCTCAGCGTGGCTGATGTGTAGACTGCTGCAGCTGTAAATAAGGCCGGTCCAGTTGGGCTGACTGGCAGTATTTCTCCCACTCTCTCCATGAAGTGATGGCTTCATTAAGGGGAAACTGCCTGCCAGTGCTAGCCGCCGGCGCTAAGCGCTAATCACAAGGCTGACCTTGGCTTGATCCTGGACTGAGGACCACTCACCATTGGGTATATATATATATATATATATATATATATATATATATATATATATATATATATATATATATATATATATATATGTATGCGTGTGCTTAGGGAATGGGGTTGTGGGGTTGCTGCAGTAGAAGCTTGGCTGGCATGTGTTGGCACCAGAATGAATATACGAGAGGATGCAATGGCTGTAATGTGTTGGCATGAAACCAACAAATTGATAATGTATAGGGAAGAAACTGATCTTTTTGCAAATATTTCACTGTGGAATCTCCATTATACAACAAACACATTGTCAGGAATCATATGGTCTCCATATATCACAGCTGCATGCGCTATATGAAGCAAAATGTGTGCATGGACTTGATACAGCACTTTCACACACACACACAAACACACACAAACACACACACATGCACTACATCAGCCAACGCCTTCACTTAATCGTGCACTTAAGCAATCAGCTCACACTGAGCTGCCAGACCCCTCACCACAGTCATGCTGCTGTTAGACTGCAAGTGTCTTGCCAAAATATATTTGTCTCAAAAATATCTCATTACACATAAAAGACAGTCACTTAACAAGAGGCATCTCAGTGAATTTAAGTGGTTGTTTTTTAAAGCAAATATGATCATATTGCAAGGAATTCTTATCAGGGTAATGTTGCTTACTGCATCAAGAGATAATTTCACTTACAAAACCTCAACAGGATGCTTATTTTACCTGCAATAAGTGGAATAATCATTTCAGTCTAAAAAACCTGGCAGGATTTCAGTTTTTGCAGTGTAACATTGCTTCATCCCCAGAATCTGCCAGTGGGGGACTTAAGCCTGCACTAGTTCACTCCACTCCCTAAATGGAGATATTTGATCAGAAGTTATTGATAAGAGATTTGGTTTTTGGCCTCATTCTGTTGAAGTTTGGACATTTTACCCCACATCTTTGTTGGTGTTGAAATATTGCCTCCATTTTCACAAACTACATAAAGTTGAGTATATGAATGACATAGCAAGCTGTAGGTTTTTTGAAGGAGTATCACCACTTATTTTGAACACACCAAACATAGGACGATGGCCAAAACCCAATCCAGCTGGTCATCAATTTTATTCACGGCTTCAACTCTGGTTTAGCCATTGCAATCCCAGAAGATTCCTTCGGCACGCCGCATTGCCACCAAAGAGGATTAGCTGTACCCAACAAATCCCCAACAATCAACCACGAAGTCCTGAAAGTGCAGGAGGAAGACATTGCTGCCGTGCCCCAGAGCCTCAAACTGGCTGAGTCAACTGGAGGGCTCTCAGCCTCAGACTGCTTGGCAGCTTAGGCTCATGGCTTTTTGCCTGCCAAACAGTCTTGGTGAGGAACCGCTACCAGGTTCCTTCAGCACAACCGAACTCTGTAGACCAAATCGGACAGTTTCTCAAGGTCCGCAGAGGGTCCAATCTAGTGGCGGGTGAGCACTCCAAGTTGTTCACCCACACCTTAGTGCCAGGGGTAAAGCCCTCTCTCCCGCATCAAGACTGCCACAGGCCCTTTTTTGCTTGAG
Source organism: Fistularia tabacaria (assembly GCA_901007705.1). Lineage (NCBI taxonomy): Eukaryota > Metazoa > Chordata > Actinopteri > Syngnathiformes > Fistulariidae > Fistularia > Fistularia tabacaria. Next base: position 59,297 of record CAAKHD010004505.1, read on the forward strand.
TAACTTCTCAAGCAGAAGTCCCAAAACAGGTAGCACCGTAAGTGTCCCCCAGGCGAGTTGGTCTCTGGCCTTGTCAGGATTGACCTGACCACTAAAACATTGTTTGATGGCTGCCTTTAATGCAGCTCAGTCTTGGAGTTCAGGCCGGCCATTAAACTGTGCTGTTAGAAAGAGTGCATCAGGCACAATAGGTAGTGTCCACTGGCTTCCCCCCACTTGTAGCAAAGCAGCTTTAACACATTCTCATGGAACTGACCAGGTCTGTCACTCTCACTGTCATACCCATTGTCTTTGAGAAGGTTTGCTGTCAATGAGGGGGCGGGGTCCTGACCCATATATTCTGCCTGCTTATCCACCCACTGATCTTGTAGCTCAGGCCAGCACATACTTCTTCCATCCAGCCAATTGCTCTGTGAAGGAGTCTTGGCACCATCCTTCTGCTTGCTGTAAGTCAGCCTGGGCCTCACTTCTTCATCTGACTGGTAGCTCCAGCCATCCTGGAAACCCAGCACAGTGATTTGGATTATCTCTTTACTAATGGCAATAAAACTGCTGATTTCTTGCCCAGTCGTTAGTCTAATAACACTTCTGACACAAATGTCGAGATGTCCAGAGCTGTGGGTTTTGCTCTGCAGAAAGGATGAGACAGGAGTGTTGTTAAATCAATCTTCTATTTTGAAGATCCCAAAAACAGGACCATGGCCCAGCTGCTCTAACTAGCCATCAATTTCTCTCACAGCTACAACTCTGATTCAGACCATCACATCCCAGAAGGTCCCTCCAGGACACTACAATGTTCACTTTTGTGTTTTTTTCATTTTATATCCCTTTTTTCACGACGTTCATGAATATAAGTCACTGAGCGATGGGCCATCTAAAATGCCTAAAATGCTCAAATTCTATTTACTTCATTCATATCTTAAGATGGTATGGTGAGATTGAAAAGGATGATCTATTTACATTTGTAGGTAAAATAGATGACATAAAGCACAGAGAACAGACGGACAAAAAGCTTTACCAACTTGGCATAGTAAAAAAGGCACATGAATATCTATGTTAAGTTCATTGGATTAACTGAATTAATAACTCACATTTATTTCAGTAGATACATTCTCACACATTTTTTAGCTAAAGAAAGGCATGCACTCTTTCTTAAGAAGTTGCAATTCTGTAAGCATTAATGTTTTAGTACTGAGGCACAAAGTAGATTGCAGAGTATATATATAAACTTGTCAAACCAGTGTGCAGTGTGAATCTATAGTTTCTAATCCTCAGGAAGCCCAAAGTCTTTATTGTAGCAATGTTGTTTTTTGAAGGAAAAAAAAAGCTTGCTGCTAACCCTTGAAAGTGAGCAGCTTAAAAAAAGAACAAAGGATATACTTATTAATGTTATATTTACATACTCGGCAGCAAAAGTATTTCCAAGTTGACATGCATGAGTTTGTTTTACCATAAGGGAGTAGTACAGTTGGAAGGGGAAAAGATATGTTTAAAATTGACTCTGTGATTGCCTCCATGATTCAGTGTTGGGCAGGACAGGAGTCATTTTTATTTTAAACAATTTTATAATTTTGCATTTCCCATTTCCACCTGGCTTCAGTCATATTTCACATTCATTTTTATGAATCAAATATGTTATGTTAATGATTCAGCGACTCGCTTGTTTCCAGCATTAAGCACTTAAAAATCCTGATTTTCTTTAAAATGGGTGGAAAGAATGATGGGAAATTCTTCTCTGGAACAACAGCTGGAATAAACGTGCATGTTTTAACAAAAACAGCAAAATTAAAAAATCCAAATCCGGCGCACTGCAATCACAACAATAACGCGCACATATGTGCATACACGCACACACAGATTTCACAGTAGAGGTTGCGTGTGTAACCACAGCATGCTGAAAGAGATACCAGAACACACTGCAGCCTCAAATGAATAGCCCCAGTCTTCCCTCCTCCACCCTCTTTCTCCTCCACTTCAAGTCAAGTGGCATTTCCATTTTAAAATTGCTTCCCGGCCCATTGTGAATAGAATCGAATTACACTGAAAAGCACTGATTGATTCTTTCTGAACACAATGGTTTTTATGGTGTAGACCTGCTGGCCTCCTCTCTCTCCATCGCCTATTGAGTTCAGTCAGTATGCCCATTACAGTGGTTTCACACGGGTTCAATTGGAGGGGTGTAAATATGTGTGCATGTATGTGTGTGTGTGTGTGTGTGTGTGTGTGTGTGTGTGTGTGTGTGTGTGTGTGTATGTGTGATGAGGAACTGCCAGTCCACAGTCCACACAGCAGCATTTTCAGAGGTGTCTTATATGTTTGTCAGGTGTTCACCTCAGGCCCGCCTTTACATCCATCAATCAATCAGCATGAGACATTTCTGTGTATTTCTGTGTATTCTACTGTAAATGGTACAAGCTGCCTTCTGTAGCTACTTTTCAACTCACAATTTAACCAGCTTGTTCGTTATTTAGCTTAGATTCATTAGAAATTTATAGAATACATCCAATATATCCTTGGACTGGTTCAAAGATTGTTTGGAGCCCCATAGCCCTCCCATAGTCGTATATTTTATATGTAATAGCAAAATGTTGTTTTTTCATTTTAAAATTATAATTTCACAAAACCTAAATAAAAGCTTCCTAAAATATCAAGTTCAAGGAACCTGAAACAGGATCACTGATTTATTCTTTACATTAAAAATGTCTTATGTGTTCATTTTTATAATTTCATGTGTATGTTCTCCCAAGATACAGCTAATACTTAAATATTCGTAAATATTCTGAATTCCAATATTTCTAAAATTCATTTTTTTTAATATTTAACTTTTAAATTACAACCATTTTTAAGCTGATTTAGCTAATTTATTGTTGTAGCATTTTGATTTAGATATTAGGGTATATTTTTGAAGTTGCTCCCTTTTCTTTTCTTGATTTTTCTTTTTCTCTGATGTCCTATTTGCTGCAGCTCATTTATCTGTCTTTCACTTTATTATTTATTCATCAGAGGAACATTCTGATATATTAAATTAAATATGTTGTGGCTTTGAAGAATTGCATGACATCTGTTGCTTTAATGTTTCCGTATTTTCTTAATTCCAGCAGTTTAAACTGTTGCTTTGCCTTAAGCACCAAGGGCAGCTACAGGTGGGGGGAGCTTGGTCCATCAGTCAATTATATCAATCAATTATACAATATAAAACATTAAGTCACAAGTTTCTGTTCTGTTTTTGTGTTGGAGTTTAAGTATTTGCTTTTTTTTTTTTTTTTACACACATTAATTTACACTTCTCAAAAGATCTACTGCATTGTAAGACTTCCTTCTTTCAAACAAACTTTCTCATTTACAGACCGGCTTCAATCTGAAATCAATCTTACACTAAAATGCATGCACACACACACACACAAACACACACGGTCTCTATAGTTTATTGACATATTTATCTTTCTTCACACACTCACTCATACCATCTAATTTACTCAAATAGTCAAAATGACTCATTCGTCCGCACACTCATCAAGAACCACAATTTCATGCAGGCAAAATGCATCGAGCAAGCGTACACGCTTTCAATCTCTGCACATACACACACACACACACACACACACAAACACACGCACACGCGCACACACACTTACACACACATGCACGAATACAAGCACATACACACAAAGTCATGGACACCCATCTCCCACTCAAACTTATGTAACTATATTTGTTTGCCAGCACACCCATATTGATGAAAAATGGCTGAAAAAATGAAATAGCACAAATCTCTTAGATCTCTCCCTTGCTATATTAACATGCGCTCTCACACCCACCCTTCCCGCACACATTCATACACACACAAACATACAGTTTAAACACACACACAAGCAAACAAACCCTCAAAGGTCCATTCCTTTGTCCAACAGTATGGACGGTGATATGCAAAATAAAGTCTGCATAAAAAGGGGAAAAAAAAGAAAGAAAACTTTGAGCCACACAATATTCACACTCAGACTTGTGTGCAGCCTGCAGGCAGCTGCCAGCAGGAGAGACTGGCAACAAAATGAATAATGGTTTACATCATGAATGTTTGATGGCGTGAGAAGTGAGTGTGTAATATGGAAGCTGGGGGCTCTTGTAGGTATGTGTCAGGCAGCAAGGCAGGGTGAAGGGTGCGGGGGTGAGTTTGATCTGCCTATAAGCCATTCAGGACAATATGGATTATGTGTTTAGCTGGAAATGGTGAAACCCCAGAAAGGCGTTGAAGCTGATCGAATGAAACTGCTCAGTTTGTGAAATGTAATGATCATCAGTAACAGAAGTTTTTAAAAAACAAACAAGGACAAAATCAAAAGGATTTTTTTAAAGGGATTAATAGGAAGGGGAAGGGTAGTTATGTGCGTGTGTATGTTTGGATTTGTGAGAGAGAGAGAGAGTGAGAAAGACTTTTCTGGCAAGGAAACAGAGAGATGGGTGGTTACTTGTGTTTTGAAGGCCACATAGATTAGTTTTGCCGACAGCGACTAGTTTTCACTCAGTCCCACCGTCCGCACCATTAATTCTCTACACCCCTTACCCGGTGGCCCCCCTCTACCAGCACAGTTGGTTTAATGGTGTGAGGCCTCAAGTGTTTTAATTTGTCCCACCATAGAAATAAAATCCATTTTCCACATCGAGGAGCTTAAAGGCTGAAAAATGTCTCTGGAATGGAGTGACAAAGGAACCCAACCAATATGCATGTATGTGTGTGCATGCAAACACACACACGCACATATTTGACATTCTTGAGATCAATAAATTTACATTCTTGTTGAAATCTTTTCGTGGTAATGAGAGGCTTCTTCAGAACTGAAGAATCATCTTGGATGAAAGGTGAAAGGTCTTAAGTGAAGAAATTGAAGTCCAGTTGTCACGACAAGAAGATTTCGACAAGAATTCACCATGACCTGGATGAACGAGAACCTCAACAAATAAATGTACATCTTTAAATAAATAATTTGTATATTGTTGTTTGTTCTGTGTATTGAATCAGAAATTATAAGCTCTGAAGGCAAAGGGATGTGTCACACTTGTTGAATGGCAAATATCAACCCTGGCATCTTACACTTACTGACATTTTTCACCATCATGGGACTTGATCAGCATCTTTATATGGGATGCCTATGAGACAATTCATTTTGATTCTTGTAAAGATGCACTGGCAACTAGAAAGGCTTTTGACATTTTTTTTTTAAATTGTGTGCAGCCCTTTTGATGTAAAATAAACAAATTAAGAATTACCAAAGAAGAAATCTATAGAAAAATAAATAAATGTAAGCCACTGTAAAAAGGATAACCTTTTTTTTCTTTTGATTTCAATGACAGAACAAATAAAATATTGCAAAAAATAAAAAATAAAAAGCCTGAATTAAAAAATTGGGTTAAACATCATGATGGGGCGTGGGCGACTATTAAATAGAAATGAAACAGCTCAATATGAGACTCTGTAAAGGGACGTTATTGTCTTTGGGGTTATTATGAGCATTTATAGATTTAAATAAGTCCCATAACTCCATTCAGATCAGTGGGATTACTGTTGTTTTTTCCAGTGGTGACCCATCCATTGTCACATTGCCGTCACAAAAGGGTAGTAGACTATGAGGAAAGTGTGAATGTGTGCTCTGAACCTTTTTGGCATTTCGATGACAGAACGTAATGGGACTGTTCGGGGAGGCGTGGATCCCCTGGACTCAAGCTAATCTGTGGCTGCAGATAGGATCAGTGTTACACTCAGTATGCTGAGTTGCTTCCAGGTGTGAATATTGTGGTGATAAAGACAATCCTTTGGGTAAAAGTTGTGAATGTGTTAATACAGACATTGCACCATTTATAGTTTGTGGTTGTTTTTTTTCTTTTTCCTGAGACTCTACTTTGAATGTATCACCTCAGACCATGAATGAGGATGACATCACCCACTAGTTTGTAGTCTTAAGTGAAAATTTCTAATTTATTAATCCTTAGGACATGAGCTTCAAGACAAGATCCTAACTCTATAATTTTCCTTGCAAGAGTCTCAACCCAGGAATGCAAAGACTCCTCCCTGAAATAATGGTCATGGGAGAAATTTGGAACATGAGGTGAATTGCCTTCAGGCTCCTGCAGGCAAATGCTGTTAGTTACAATTTCTCTGTTCTGTTCAACCGCTGAGATCAAGCACAGTTACCTGATTCAATCTGACTGCCTATGTGATGTATTGATTCATTAAAAATCCGCACAAGAATTTTTAGCAGATGATAGTGATCAAGAACAGCTGTCTATACATTTTCAAGACACCATGGCCCAAATGATGGCCCTACAATGATTTCCCATGTGATAGAAAGAAAAAGATCCAAAATTGAAATGCCTCATCTCCTTGTTTTGAGGAAACATAGCATCTTGTTTTCTTTTGATTTCTTGTCTAGGTGTCTGTTTCATCTCATTTTGATATTTTTAGCCCTGACACCTCAGGCAGTCAGAGATCATGTTGTCTCGAGTATAGATTATGGCATGGATTGGTCTCATACAGTTCCTGAGTGTTATAGTACTAATGACTTACCTTTTCCAGGTAGCTTTGGTTGCTAGTGTCCGTGTTGCAAATCAGACTCAAAGGTCAAATATGTAGCCAATCTCAACCAGGTATTGTGTCATAATTAACATTTTCAATGATACAAAAAAATCCCTAGGTTGTTTGTTTTTCCAACCCTGTTCCAAGAAAGAAAGGAAAGCTAACTTCTTAAGCATCTAATAGGGCTTGATTTCATCAGTGGATTTCTCATCGCTATCGATTGTGCAATTTACATGTGACGGCAATCTGTATGAAGCATGTGATCTCAGGACAGATTTCTTCTTTGTTAGAATAAAGTACATCATACAGTACTGTGCTTTACTGGACTGCACAATACCGGATTTTACGGTACAGTCAAATATTGTATTTTATTCTATCATATCCAATTTCGGTACTGTAGGATGTACACCATATCAAATTATATATAAGTATATCATACTGTACCACATCACACCATTTTGTTCTGCACTGGACAATCATTTTTACTTTTTGTATGAGTACGTTGTACTACACTTCATAGTGCCGTATGGCATGCTATTAAATCACCTTGCACAATAACCATATTGCACTCTTCCGCATTGTATCATATCCAAAGCGCCATATAGCGCCATATGTTATATTTGGTAAGTTATTATGATGTCATTCTCTGTTATACCATGACATATATTAATGTACTGCATGCCACTGATTAGTATTGTACTATACAATAGTTTATGTTTTCCGATGGTAACACTATAGCAACAGCTAAATTTGGGACTGTTTTGGCCAAATTATATCTGTGTGAATTAGGGACTTATGTTATCACAAAACACCATTGTTTGGCGCTGTGTTACATCATATTGAAACGTAAGGCTTCACGCCCTGTGTTTTTCGAATTATGTGGAATCACATTGTATCATACTGTATCAAACCGCATCATATAGATTTACATCCCATGCTCCACCTATGTTTCCATGCTGCGGTTAAAGACTGAAACAGTGAGATGGCCTAGGAGAAAATCTAGTTTAGCTGGCCAGAAAAAGGGAAAGAAAAAAAAAGTCTCCATTGCACCTCTACAGTGTCAGCCACACAGCTCCTCACATATCATTCAAGTATGATTACAGTAATATAAACCTCCATACAGCTCCTTTGTGCTACAGTAACACACTGTCACTAGGGGACAAGCTTTGAAATGAGTCTCGCTAGAGACTTGTTACGGTGTCTGTGTTACAGTGTCCCCTCTTTTCTCCCAAATATGAAAGTTTATACTTAAGTAAACGTGTGTATGTTTCTGTGTGTCTGTCATTGAATAAGGAAACAAGCGATGGAAGAGGCCCTTCAACGGAAGAGGATAGAGGGTGATGAATTGGACACGAGGTGGTGTGGATGTTGAGAATTTAGTTAAGTAATAAGTGAAAAATGTTCACTGCTGAATAATTGATGGTCCCCCTGCCCCTCATCCTCCCTGCACTCACTCCCTCATTTGCACTCATACATGCTGATGAAGTGCCATGTCTCTGCTTAGCAGCAGAGGAAGGCCCCCCACCACCACCTTCAAACCCACACACACACACACACACACACACACACACACACACACACACACACACACACACACACACACACACACACACACTCACACACACGCACACACACACACACCCACACTACACCCCGAAAAGAAAGGCCAG
>CAAKHD010004505.1:71201-86611 GCA_901007705.1 Fistularia tabacaria
GTGTGTGTGTATGTGTGTGTGTGTGTATGTGTGTGTGTGTGTGTGTGTGTGTGTGTGTGTGTGTGTGTGTGTGTGTGTGTGTGTGTGTGTAGGCCTTGCACCGTATGAATGAAAATGAAAAGTGCTTCTCGCTTCATCCTGCCCACATCAGCACTCCTGAGCGCGCGTCCTATTAGCCCGCTGTGATGGGCAGCTCGCCATTTCACCCCCGAACACAGCGACACGCACATGCGCAAGCACACACACACACACACACACACACACACACACACACACACACTCATGCACACACAAATGCACTTGCTCATAGAGGGAAACACATAGACACTACTCGGTAGCAACAAACACTCCCCCACACCCAGGTACACGCACGACCACACACTCACAATTGCAGCACACACAGAGAGACACACAGACAGAAACACACACAGAAGCATGACAGACTTACAGTCACAGCACACACACTGTCACACATAAGTACATACAGTCACCGGAGCAGCACACACACGCAGTGCCACATTCAGTGGTAGCACACACTCTGCGACACAAACACAGACAGTAACAAGAGTAGAACACACTCAGCGTCACACTTAGTGGAAGCGCACATGCTGCCACACACACACTTAATTAAAGTATGACCTTCTAGCCTCTCTGGGCCCCAGAAGTGCGTTCCAGTGTTGTATCATTGTGTCTGTGTTGGCATGAATAGATAAGGTGTGTGTCTGTATGTGTGTGTGTGTGTTTGTGTGTGAATGAGAGTGCATGCATGCTTGTGCAACAAGGCAAAAGTGAAGCAGCCAAAGTTGAAGGATTTTTTCCTCAGGTTTTTCCTTTTCCCTTTTCTTTTCTTAAGTGCCATTGCTCTTCTCTCAGCGTTCATTCCTTATTTTCTGCTTTCTTATGTCCTCTGTATTCTCATTTCTGTTCCTCACACTCTTTAAGGGTCACTTGTTTATTTCAATCTTTTCCTATTTCATTGTAATTTACTTCCTGTTCTGTTTTCCCCTGATTTTCTCTGTTACTGTCTTTTTTTTCAACTTTCGGATGGGAGGGTAGTTCTTCCTTTCATCTGATCTTTTTCACTTTCTCCTCTTCTCCTCTCTCTGTTCTGCTCGTGTCGTATTGATTATTTTCTATTCTTTTTTAAATTTTCATTCGTCTTGTCCCCGGTTAAATTTTGTTGATTTATCTGTTTTGTTTTTTACCATTTTTTCAGAGATATCCTTTTATGTTCTGTTTATTTAGTTTCTGTTATGTTTTCTTATGTATTTTCTTCCTTTCATTCCATTTCTTATCCTTTCTTAACTTTTTCTTTTTATTTCCTTTTCTTTCTTTCAATTTAATTTTCTTTTTCCTGGTTCTATTGTCTATTATTTTGGGATGTTTTTCACATTATTTTCCTTTTTACAGCTTTTCCTTTGCTTCATCCTCCTTTTCCCTTCTCTTGTCTAGCAGAACTGGCAGTTACTCATAATCAATATCAGGCCCTGACTAGCTGAGGTTCATCTCCAGAGAACAAGGGATTGAATGACACCTGTCATCCCTGGACGGAAGAGAGGAAAGCGATCCTAGACAAATGACACCTTTTAGCATAATTGCCGGTAATATTAGTTGAAAGACGAAATGACGGAGTTTATGGCTGGAGATTTGTGATGGGTCTACTGAGTTTGCCTCATGTGCGTGTGAGAGGTCAACGTCAGACACTGAGCTTCACTTCTTTTCACCTGTACATCACACACCAAATGTGAGGTGCCTGATCTTCTTAAGTTCGAAAGAGTTTCCTGCACCAAACACACCAATTTTTCTAGCTCTCAGTCATAAGGAGAGCAATAAAGTGTAAAAAATTTTTTAAAAAAATGTTATTTCAAGAGGCGTTACTTCAGTCAAGTTGTGTGATACAACATTTGGTGCCACAGGTGATTTGGTTTATTGAGTATTGGTAAAACAGCTTGATATTATAAATACTGTGCTGTGTTATTATGTTGCTGTAGCTACAGTTGAACTAAAACATGACGTTTAGTCATTATCTTTGCCCTTGGGCTCATGGAAGTACGAAATTTCACAAAAAGCACTTCTTGAATTTCTCCATGTGAGTTGGAGGAGTGGATTCTGATTTTCTAGTAAAATATCACTCTTTCATCTAATTTCAGCTGTAGATTTTGGTTGACCGATGCGTCGTGCATTTATTGTTTGATTGAGTCTTTTTGAAATAAAATACAATAAAGTATCAACCAGTTAAGAATAAAAAATAGGTATCAGATATAATACATGTATTAAATCTCTTTCTATGTCCATTTATTTGAGAGGGATTTCAGACTGATTCTCAAGAACAACATGTTACACTGGCTTCACAGTTACCCACCCTCTTCATGATGCGAACAGGAGGTACCACTCCTCACTTTCTTCACCCCTCTGATAAGAGCTGACTGGATGAGAGGGAGTGTGAAGAGAACACGCCTCCTGCCTCTCGTCTACTTCGCCCCGCGCTGTGATAACAGTTACAGAGGCTGGAGAGGATGGAGGAGAGGCTTAAAGTAGCACTTACAGGCTAATCTCCTCTCAGTGAGCGGAGGAGGAATGCCTGATAAGACCTGACTACAGAGAAGCGGGGCTCACCTCACGTCACAAGAAATAAAGGGCAGATATAAAGGGGAAATCTTGAAGCGTTGGTTCCGTACAGCAATTTACACCACGGCTGATGTATGATTAATCATTTTGATTTTACATCTAGACAAGAGTCATTGCCTGATTTAAAAAAGTCTCTTTAAAAAAGCCCAGTTCCTTTGAAATTAACCTTTTAAAAAGCCATAAAAAACATCAACTTTGATCACCAGAAAAAAAAGAAAATTACACCCAAAAAATAATCTGTTTTCAATTAATTGCATCAACTTGAGAACTAAAAATTGGAAGGAATTTTCTGAATATAGAGAAGCAATTCCAAAATGTACAAATAAGAAAAATATTTTTTTGCAAAAGTCCAAACAGCATCAAAATGAAAATATCAGAAAATCAAGAAAACATATAAATTAGCTAAAATTTACTCAAAAAGTCACAAAAAATTAGACTGGAGTGCAAAATAAATCAGGTTTTTCTAATGACATATCACAAAAGGTCCGCAAAAAACAGACATCACGAAAAATCAAACACAAATAAAAGTTTCCATTTAAAACTGAAATCTCTACTCAACCAGCACGCACATTCAACCAACAGAATATTGTGTGGGTGATGAAAGATCATTTAAATCAGTAAGAAATGATGGTTCTGTCTGGGAAAACATGCTGTCATTGTGTGTGACCAGACAGTCCATGGCCATTTCACTCTACCATAAATGAAAAAGGCCCAATTTCAATAGCTGGAGCAAAACTGAATAAATTCAAGGACACATTTAGTGTTTTCAGGTCTGTCTTAATACAATATTGATATTGACATGTGAAAATGGGTCATGGGCGCTGTGACTTGCAGTGCAACTACACTGAAAGAGATAGAGGACATTTTCTGTGTGGGCTCGAGCTGACGCCGATATGAGTTTTCAGTGTCTTGATGTAACGTAAAGGGACAAGTGGGAGTTCTGGGAATCTTTCTTTTTGCAATAATTCTTAAATTAGAAAGCGAGAAAGTACACCCTGGTCTCGTCTATGCACTGCATTACGTGGGAGTACACCCGCCTCCTGCTTATTAGCTTAGCACAATGAATGGCAGCCTCTGTTAAGTGTTAGTCTCCCATCACTGAAATTAATCAAATAGGCACACATAAACAGTCATATAGAATGTGTTTTTTTGTTTTTGTTTTTTTATGTGCCAATTAATGACTGTACAAGATTTTGTGACATTAGCATTAGCCAGTCACAATTCAGAAAATAATAACGTAGGTGGTTTGCTTATCATCTTTCATTTGAAGACAAAATCAGACGAATCAGGACTTTTTCTTTTTCTCTTTTTAGTAGTAAAACATACGACCAGTATCCTTAAAACCCTTTTCAGCCAGCGTTTTTCTACTGGTTCAAATCTTTACATCAAATCTTGCAAATACAATGTGATGCCACTCTAACCATTTTTTGGGGGGGCAGAAGCTGTTCTGGATGTGTTTTTGTTAGAAAATTATAGGAGCTCAAAACAAATTTAGGCATGGAGGTAGCTCCTTTCGTAAAGATAACAGGACATGAATAAGTAATGCATTAGCAAAGAGGGATGAGAAAGAGTGGAGCTTAAAGATCACAGTGATGAAAGAAAAAGGGTGAAGACGGACAGCTGGAATTGAAAGACTGACAACAATGAACATTTAGGGAGAGCAGAAGATGAAGATGGCAGCGACAAAAATATCTGGATGCCAGCTGCCGTAAAACCAGACTAAAGCAAATAGAGGCAGCACAAGCAAGAACGTGAAAATAAGAATGATGGAAAGCAATCTGATGACTTTTGATGGAGGTTGGTCACCGAGCCCGTGGGCAACCATTCATTGTGCTTAGCCTACCAGCAACAGGCTTGCCTCCAGTTCTATATTCCAGCACTGGAATAGGAAGGGCTTTTATTTCTTTATCACTGTGCAGGTCATCCCAAAAAGTAAGTGTGTTACCTACATCCCTTGTAACTCTGGTAAGTAACACCTGCCAGTGGCAGTCGAAGCAAATGACACTGATCAATGTAGCATTGACATGGAATCACTATGCAGCTGATTCCATCACAAAACGTTTTAATCATTTATTTTGACTTTTGTGGATTGTCTTTATTCATGTGTTTTTTTTCATGTGGTTGTATTTTGTTTTTAGGTTTTTATGGGGTTTTTTTTGTTTTTCTTTATTTTTTTTCACCACAATGAATAATAATTAATTATTTCGACCAGCTGAGAAGTCCTTGTTTGAGGACATTGTGGTCTCATTTAGGTTTAATGCACCACATTAATCACTGAAAATCCTGGGTACATTGACAACAGCGACATCAAACAAAGTGATTAATCTAAAGAAAATGCATGAGATTACACATTTTTTTCTTCCACAGCTCCAGCATCATTTTAATACAAAACAATCGTCCACTTTTTTGCAGAGATTTTTTTTTTGTTGCAGACGACAATTTCTGACATTACATATTAAATTTGTTGTCTTTTTTTTTCCAGGATCTGTTTCCCAACCTTCCTATTACCTCTTGGGTTACAAAGCAAGTAAATATACCATACATGTATTACACTTAGCCCTTCCTGGGCTTTTTTTCAACTGCTTGCCAATGACACATCTGTGTTCCTCACACTCACACAGACACACACATCTTCTCTTCTGAGTCTTGCAAACGGTCTATTTAATTAAATTTTACAGCCACACCTCAGTCGGGAACTCTCAGAGGAAATCTCCGGAATACTCATCACTTGTTTCTTTCAGCAGGAACCATATTTCATGCTGTATGTTATTAGGCGCTAAGGGAGGGGCGAGGTGTTCCGCAGGAGGTTTAACGCACACAATTTTCAATTAAAAATACATGGGTCTAAATTAAAGAAAAAAATAAAAAGACATAAAAGAACTCCAGAGGTCAACTGATTAGGGTAAAAATCACATTTCTTAAAGGGGAACCTGATGTTTTCCCTCTGCTAAAAGAATAAAAAATACATTTATTTAGTGGAAATCTGATGCCTAACTATGTTGATTCTGTTTTGAATACACCAAAAGGAATGAAAACTTTCCTCTTATTCTTTCTGTTACTTTCTGTAACTTTTTTCACGATCAAAGAAAAAAAACAAATAAATCAATATGGATGTGTATTAACATGAAGGGGGGAAAAAAAGAGTTTTACATTTTACATTTATAAAAATTAAAAAAATATTTTCTTTGTATCTTCATTGTGTTCTCACATTTTAATTTTTTTTTCTTTTATTGAAATTGTGACTGTCTCAGGAGTTGGTAAAAAGGAGGAATTTAGTTTTTCTACTTTTAAAAATTTATTTTGCAAATGTGTGTTTTTAAGGCTTTTTTTCCCCTTTCATTTTTTTACTGTTTTTTAGTGTTTTAGTTTTAGGAATTTGGGTTTTATTAATTTATCCTTTTTTAGCAAGTCTAATTCTAATCTCACTAACTTTGTGCTTTGTGCTTTGGTTTCCCTTTTATATTTATGAACCCTCCCATGGATCCCGATTTCCAAAGATATAGCAAATTCTAGAGTCGGGGGTTGTTGACATAACGAAAGGCCACCAGCTACCGAGGGCTGGGAATTGACAGAGATATCCTTACAAACACACGGTAGCTGATGCCGCCGAATTGGATTGAAGGACCTGGGTGGTTTATTTATTCTAAAAGACCAACCCAAACACAAGTAAATCCTCTGTAGAAAAGGTTCATGCATTTTCTGGACTTCATTCAATTGCTGCATTTTGTCTCCTTACTCTCTCAGCTCCCGGAGACACATATAATTTCTACAAATGGTTTCATTGCATGTTATTTTACTGAATTATTGTTGCATCACACACACCTATGTGCCGAATGGTTGCAGGTCAAGAAGGTTGTATCCATGACGGTGTTTGGTCCCTGATGGTTGTTTAACACTCATCGGAAATCTAAACCAAACTGACAAGTAGCTGAACAATTCACACTGATGATTTGGTCTAGCAATGTAAGCTATACAAAATACTGTTGATTCAAATCCCTCTCCATGCATTTTTAGACATAGCCACGGGGGGATTTAGTAGGTCCCCTGGGCCAATGCAAGCTGGTCATACTATCTGCTGGGCTGTTGCACAAACATCAGCAATGGTGCCAGTGATGAATGGTGGGAAACTAAGCAGCAATAACAAAGAATTCTCAGCCAGTCAGACTTCCATGAGCTTTACTGCTGCCTTGATATGTTGTTTGTTTATGCACTATGTCTATGTTCACTTTTAGTAATGGTGTGAAAAGGGGAAGCCCAGTGTGTTATTTTCATTCAACAGACAGATTAGAAGAGTATTAAAGGTATTTATATATATAGTGGCAAATACTAAAGGGAGTGGCCTTTCAACTCTAGACCTTTCGGGAACGTCAGTATATATATATATATATATATATATATATATATACTCCTTAACCACGCCCCCCAAGCCCTCAGTCCCTGGGTGAGAAGCCGCACCCTTTAGTGTCCGCCCCAATATATATATATATATGTATATATATACATATCTATGAACTATTCAAAAATATTATAACCAATTTAAACTAAAAAATAAAAAAGAACCAAGAAAATGGACATTTGAATTCACGAATTAAAAAAAAGGAAAAACTCCACTGCTCCTTTTAACCCCATCCTCTGCATTGCTATACGTCTCTGAACAAACATTTGAAAATCTCCCTTTTAACTTGGTAAATGGGTGATGGGGGCAGCCCTACTCTGCCTGGAGTACTTCAACATAGCCAGTTTTGAAAATATGATCATTTCATTGAAAATTTTAATGAAAAGACTTGAGATTGCAATGCAAAAATATATGCATTGAGGAGAGGGCAACCTCATCAGAGACACTGCTCCACGTTCTTCCCCTCTTCCAACATGAATAGTACATGGCCACTTAAGCATGTAGCCCTGAAATTGTCCTCTTTTTGGGCTGGAAACATGCTGTACCTGACGTCTGGTGCCTCCAACATTTGCATTATTCAAAACACATTATGCACGATATTTGGCAAGTGGGAAGCCCCCGCCCGTCCTCGCCCAGAGGAATTCCTCAGTAGGAGAAAGTCGTGGGGTGTGTGTTGCCCGGAAAAGATGTGTTTTTGTGCGTTTGACTCTTGTGTGCGTGTGATGGAATGTCCATGCTTCGAATGCAAAAGGGCACTCCAGGGCACTTTGGGGAACTGTGTAGCCATTAGTCAGGGCAGGCAGGCAGGGACATGGCAGCAGAGTGCAACAACAAGACGGGCTAGATGGAGGCCAAATGTAGGTCCCCCTGCTGCTAAGTTGACAATTAATATTTGATTTTAAAAAGTTTGAAGCGTGCACCCAGTTTTGGAAAAGTAAAATAGGCCAACATATCTGACGGATCTGTTTTTCGTTTCGCTTTGGGTTTATTGTTCAGGCGCATATCCTTGTTTGTTCTTGGTTTCAGCAGCTAATCTCAGTAATTACAGAGTATCTTCACACTCACTGACAAAGTTTATGGTAATACACTATGATAGCACTTGTTAGTTTCTGAAAAACTTTGCAAAATATTCCCAAGAATAAAATTCAGAAACTGATAATATTTTGTAAGAATTAGGGAAAAACTGGCTAATGACCTTATAATATAAGCCATCAAGAAACAAGCTCTAAATTTAAAATTAAAAACTTGAATAAAATGAAATAACCATTGTTGATTCCGCTCCAGAATTTGCCTTGCAGAAGGCAGATATTTATCTGTACAATAGACAGATAATGATAACCCAATTAAAAAGTAACCCAATTGAAAATTGATGGTAAATACATGACCCTTCACGAGATTTCAAATAAGCTTAAGCTTAAACAGTTATAATCTAGTCAAGTTGATCAATTTTAAATTTATCTAGGTGTCCAAGTTGTCATATAGCCTTTTCACCACTATAAATTTCAAGTTCGTAATATGAACCTGTTTTGCACTGCTTCTGTCTAGATTGTCTTGTCTTGACACAGGTCTTGTATGTCTTGGCATCTTGAGCATGTTTTCTTAAGTCTGCGGTGTGTGTCTTCCTGGTTTTACCACTTGTGAGTGCCAGATGCAAATCATTAGACACCACGGTTGCTCCATATTTAATGTACATATAATAACAATAGATAGGAAATGTAAAAAAAAAATGTTTTGTTTTGTTTTGTTTTGTTTTGTTTTGTTTTGTTTTGTTTTGTTTTGTTTTGTTTTGTTTTGTTTTGTTTTGTTTTGTTTTGTTTTGTTTTGTTTTGTTTTGTTTTGTTTTGTTTTGTTTTGTTTTGTTTTGTTTTGTTTTGTTTTGTTTTGTTTTGTTTTGTTTTGTTTTGCAATTAAAGTGACATTGACATATTCATTAATTTATTTATCAATTTAAAAAACAATCAAAACACTGCTTGTGCTTTGTGTCAAAATTCCTCTCTATGACTCTTTCCATTCCATGTTTTGTCCAAATGGTGAAAAATACTTAAGAATAGATTTCAACAATATGTCTTTTTAAATATAAGATCAAAAAGCATATCAAGACTGAGCAAGTACCAAAGCTGATTGGTGAGAACACTGAAATTTGAGGTTTATATACTCTAAAGTAGTCATCTAATATTTGTCAAATTAACAGATAAAACCTTAAAACTGTTGAGTGAACTAGTTATTTTCCTCACTTAAAACAGGTTCTACATGATCAGACTACTCCGTGTGTACACTGTATTAAAAAAATTCAATGTGCTCTTTAGAATATTATGCATAAAAAAAATCAATCAAAATGTAAGAAGTGGATAAATAGAAACAGTTTACTCTTAGCAGTAAATAAACATAATAATACAGTTATACAATTAATGAACCCCCTTCTTCTAGAATTTGAAATGTTCTGACATGCTTGCTTCCCCTCTAAAAACATTATTAGATAGTATATCGTTATATAGTATGTAGTTAATAATGATAGTTAATTTATGGAATTCCTACATAAGAATGTTATTCAATGAATTTTCCCCAGAACTTAAACTCTGCAATTCATCCTCCCGTTTGGGGTAATCTTACCACAGTGATCTAATCCAACAAATCATGCATTCTTGCAATATAGAATTGTGTTTATGATAAGGCAACAGCCTGGCGTTATAGCAGGCCTCTGCAGTTTTATTACCGAGAACGATCAGCCATTCTGAAGAAACTGAGTAATAGATGAAGCGGGGAAGTATCTATGTGTGCACATGTATGCGTGTACACACACACACATCTTTGTGAATGTTTAAAATAATTACAGGCCGTTGACTGGGCGCTGAACAGAATGGAAGTGTCACTTTGGGAAATTGTATTTTTATTTACTGTGACAGCTCTCTGCCTGCATCAGTTCATGTGAAAGCCAGACTCCACTGTGTGTTAGAGTGTGCATGGGAATGTGTGTGCACATATCCATTCATATTTTTTGTGCTTGTTTTTGCAACCTACTTCCACTGGACAACTACATTTTCATACCCATCAATCTGCACTGACGTACTGTGCAGACTGATGTGTGGGATGTATGTATCTCACATATCGATTTTTTTTATCCCCCATATCATCCACCATTTTATGTTGTTTAGGTCACATATGTCTTTTATTCCTCACTGTTTTCAACTGACCACAACCATCACACAATGTTGCTCCTGTTATTTCTGATGAAGCATTGAGCTGGACTTACTACTCCTCAAAAGAGAGTTCTTTGTACATGCAACTTTAATGTGCAGCTTTACGGGGGGAAAAGAATTTTTGTTCTGTTGGATTAGAGTAACTTGAGGTATTATTTGCAGACACATAATTCCAAAGAATTTTTTTTTTTTTTTCCATAATGGTACTCGGGGCTTGTTTGCTTTCCTGCATGTAAGAGAAAGCTGAAATAATTTATCAGCCAAAGGTGTCTGATGTAAGTTCTGACAGATACTTGCTGTTAAACACACAGCCAGAGGTGCTTTGGATTCAGTTGGTGTGATTGTGTAAGGTGTTTCAAAACCTCCTAGTTTGTTTGCCTTGGTTGGAAGTAATGGATGAGTTGATAAACCTGTTGTATTTTTGCCCTTGGCGTGATTTCTCATCACAGAAACGCAACTCAGCAAATCAAAATGCAGCAATAAACCCCATGTGAGAAGGCTCCCTCCTCTCATTGATTAGATGTATATGGATTGGGCATTAGAACATAAAGACAGAAGGTCCTTTCTGATCAAATATCAAACTAGATCGGACCTTGATTTATTGTTCGTCTAACTGCTATCAACAGTTTTTGAGTACTACAGGACCACTTCCTCCAAACTGCCTCTGTTGTTTTTGGCCACACTCAAGGACAGCAGGGCTGCCAAATTACTGAGAAGGGAATATGAACCAAAGTCTGGTCTGGTTCAAGTGGAATAAATCCTTTAGTTTGGGTCTGCTAAGCTTTCTCGCTCTCTCTCTCTTCTCTCACATGCCTTCTGTGAATTAACTTAGTCAAACCAAACTAGACCAAACCTTTGGTGGAGAAAAAAACAAACAAACATATATTTTAAGTATCGATAAATTGATAAAGTCTCAAGTTCCAGCCACTCACACTTTGTGTACCCAGATTGGCGATTGATCAGCGCATCCAGTTCTGGGGGTTCATTGATCTCACTCTAGAAGAGGAGGAGATTAATTCCTCTGCTTTGCTCAGTTTAAAGGCTTGGTTTGCCATAAGCCAAGTGCTGTCAAGGAATGTGTTGACCAAGTTTTGGTTGTCCATAGAGAGTCCTGGCCTTTTTTTGGTTTGTTTTTTGAAGGTACAAACAAGTACTTCAATGAATTTCTATCAAATCAAGGTTATTAGAACTCCTTTAGCTAGGAAAGCTTGAAAAACATAAAGACAGTATCCACAGAGACCTTCAGATGTGATGTCCAACCACAAATCATCCACCTCCATTTATGGAACATGTGACTTCTGATGTTAAACAAAGGAATGTGCTTCACTTGATGTTATAAAGCTGATACTGATCGGTTAATAAAGGCCTTGATCGCTTTGGGAGATTAGATTGGGGCATTTCTAATATTATCAACTTTGTTAGATCCACTCTTGAGATGATGTCTCGCTCTTCTTTAAATTGTATTGACATCAAATATTAAGAGTGCAGCAGGAGAGGCAATATTTTATATATTTCTGCAGGACAGCAAATTGTTTAGTCGACAGTACTGCCTTAGTTAACCCTTTATAATGTCAGATGTGTTGTTTTCCTTGGTTCCACACATTAATCCAAAACTAAGAACAAATCCGCATCGTCCAGTGTCACCGTGGGGAACATGATCATCCCTTTTATGTGCTTCCATGCTGTCTTTTACTGTTAAATCAGGTTTTAAATGGATTGACACACACCAACATGTTAGGCTCTTTGTTTCGCATTCACTTTTCACTAGAAATATGTAGATATGAAAGAAATATCTACCAAACAAAAACTGTTTTTAAAGGTCCTTTTATGTACATATTCTGTTGGCTTCAAGACTCAGTTTGGATTTTTACATGAATTTGGATTTTCATTTCAACTTTAAATTGAACATCTGTCTGATGTTAAATTCATGCCTGCTTGAATAACTCAACTTCTTCATAGTTGAAATACATCAGTGAGAGTTCGAAGTGCTCTTCTCAGCAGAGTATTTTTACTGTTTAACTTTTGATGTTTAATGCATCATATCAGGTCTTAAGTCGAAAGGGAGACACATGTAGAACAAAGCACATTTTACTGATGGATGATAATCAGAGGGGTCTCTTGGCTTTTGTTTTCTTCGCTTTGACAGATGACATTTGGTCCTGTGATACCAACCTCAGTCAGTCCTGCCTGTTCTTCTGGGGACTGACCAAGGACTGACTGAAACCAGAGCAAACTCTGCCTTAAAATATACTCACATATATACAAGTGTACACATTAGCACTTTCTCCTCAGCTCATCACAGAGATCACTTAAATTTGCTGACGATGGTCAAGATATGGGAGATCCATTTATTTACTTCCTACTCCTGTTTCTTTAGTTTTCTTTTTTTTTGTCTTACTGCTATGTCCACATCCCTGCACTTGTTTTATTATCTCAAACCAAGTTCTTTCTGATCAGAACTTGGGCTTTTGATCCTTGCTGTTGTTTGGTACCAACAGTCAGGGGAAAATAGCTGGGTTTTTTTTTTAGTTCATTTGTTGTAGAGTTTGGTTTAGTCCCTGTGATATTGATACATTTTGATTCCTACATTGATTGTTCATTTGTAAGAAGAAGTGGAATGTTGTCCCTGTCAGTCTTGCTGACCTCCCAAGCTCTTTGTCTCTCTCCGTCTAACTCCACCGGGCTCATCACTTTCTCCATGTCCTATCTCTCTTGTCTCTTCCTCTGTCTTGATCGCTCTCTGCCTCAGACAGACAAGAGTGTGGTGATACAGGGCCCTTATGAATAATGCAGTGTTGTTATGACTCTGCTCTGGTTCCTTTTACAATGAAACAGTCTTAAAGCATCAAACATTTAACAGGGCTTCTCTCCCCATTAAAGCGAAGGGCCGGTGGGATGGGGCCTACTGAGGAGGCAGTAACTGTCCATTTTTCTATTAGACATCTATCAGACATCTATAACAATGTAAAATATGGTGCTGGCTTATGCAATACTTTTAAATGACAAAAGTACTCACATGCAAAGTAAAATTTGAATCTAGGATTTCCTTGTAAGGCTAGGGGCTTTAAAATTCCCTGTCGTCCCTTAATAGACTACACTAATAGATGTCCAGATTATCCGTACATAGTATGAAATAAGTCCAGGTTAAGAAGTGGAAAAATTATTTGGGAGTACATGCATTAATAGGTCAATCTCAGAATCAATCGACTATCTGTCTGACAATTATTAGTCTCTAGGAGTGGACAGTGTCCATTTTTCCACTATTCTACACTTCCCACTTCCCCATATCTGTTGGTTTCTGCCAGTCTGGTACTTGCAATTTGAGGCATGCAAATGGAATTGGATAGCCAGACTTTGGCCAGTTTACACTCACTCCACTGGCTGCTGCGTGCGTGATCTAACAATCAAAACTGATTTGAGCCATAGAATCACATCAATACAGACCCAGAAAACACATGGCATGTGGTCCAAGTTTGGGTTAGATGAATCTGTTATTGCTCTGTCAAGCAGGGCTCTCTGAAAATTGCTTGACCACTTCTCACAAGCTATAAAATTATGGGAACAAAAAAATGATGCTTTTTTGGACTTTGACCTTGGTATAGGTCTTTTGTTGTAGAAAGTGTTTTCTTTTCTTTTTATGCAAGTGTTGTCTCTTTTTGTTTAAGACTATATGTGGTTAGACAACACTGACAAAAACTCAGTAACATCAGCAGACTCTTGATAAATCCCAAATGAAGCCATGTTTGAAAGGCTAATTTAATGTGTTTTTCATGAGATTTGGACCAGTTAATTTGATCTACTTACTTCAAACAAAGTGAATAGAAGGCTTGGAGTACTACAGCAAAAAAGATGGCAGACCAGTAAATTTCCGAAGTGTATAAATGCACTTAGTTAACACATAAATGTACACAAAAAAAATTGATGTGAGACGAGGTGTTGGGTCAGTCCAAGTCATTAGGATGCTGTTGAGCCCATTTGACGTTCACAAGATAGTTTGGGCATATGTTTTCAGAGATTGTGATCTGCTGAAAAAAAATCTTCTTTTCCTTTATGCTTTTCCCTTTTCAGGGGTCGCCACAGCGAATCAACCTCCTCCATCTAACCCTATTCTCTGTATCCTCCTCTCTCACACCAACTACCTCCATATCTGTATCCTCCTCTCTCACACCAACGTATAGAGTGTATTTAAAAAAAAAAAAAGGGAATTGATGGACAAGTTATGGGAAATAGTTTTGACTATCAGTCGTCAACCGACCTAGCTCTTATGACTCCAAATTAATTTTGGTTCAAACCATCATAATAATGTATTATTAGCAGAGATGATGAAAAAACGCACATCTTTTAGAATTGACCCTGACAAAAATGTACAAAACACACCCTCACAAAGCATAACCAAAGCATGTGGCATACATATATATAAAAAGCACCTTATGCACATACTGTAGCTAATGAGGTATGAGGGATGGAATTAGTAAATGGTTTTCAGTTATATAGTCCTTTCTTCACCTTGAAGTTTCAAAGCACTTCACACCGGTTTACATTGAGCCATCCACAAACACACACACACACACACACACACACACACACAAACACAAACACACAGCGATGGGGGCAGAGCTGCCATGCAAGGCTCTAACTGGGCCATCAGCAAGTGGATAATTAAAGTCTTTCATTTGTTTTTACATTAACAACACATAAATGTCACATATTTTTGAATACAATGAGATGAAGAATAATGCTATGAACTGATCCTTTGTTTGTTTTAAATCAGATTAGATTTTTTTTCATAGAAGGCAAATTCTATTAATTCATGAATAAACTCAGCATATTAAGAATGAACAAATAAGATTTTAGATGACTATCGAGCAAATTCTCGGCACCTCGGTGAGAAGTCACCCACCGTATCTTGCTCAGATGAAAGCATATATTAGCCGCCCCTCCTCTCAATCCACCTTCGATCTGAGAGGCCTTGATCCCTCCCCTTGCTCACTTTTTCCACTGTATCAGCACTGCTCCAATTGTTCAGTATCGATACAGGCACTCTTGTTTGATTGAGGCGGCCACATGCTATCTCTATAGTTTAGAATCATTTAGCCTAATGGATTTCAATGGTCATTGCTGATAGTCAATACAGTTTGTGTGTGTGTGTGTGTGGGGGGGGGAGTAGATGGGTAGGTGGATGGGTGTTT
>CAAKHD010004505.1:86631-112370 GCA_901007705.1 Fistularia tabacaria
GGTTGTTATGTAGTGTGTGGTGTGGGGGTGGGGGGGGGGGGGGGGGGGGGGGGGGGGGGGGGGGGGGGGGGGGGGGGGGGGGGGCAGGTCAGCCGATGCTATCTATGCTTTCTATTCTGATGCCACAAGGGTTTTTCCCTTATTAAAACACAGCTAGATAAAGAACAACATCAAACCCAAATGCAAACAAATGCTGAGGCATTTCCAGTTATCTGAGAGTGCTCCAGTGCCGTAGATCCACCCCAATGGAAGCGGGCCATTACGAGGATGAGATGTTTGGCTCATAAGGACTGATGATATCCCCCTGGAGTGTCAGGGGGAGGCTGTGGATTGTTTACAGTTATCCACTTTGTAGTTATCTCTGATCATGATCAACCATCAACCTCCTAATAAGATCACAAACCCACGCAGTGCGTTTGCACATGCTTTGTTTGAGTTAACCGATAATTTTGGGTAGGTTGTTTTTTTTCTCTCCTTTTATTTTTTTCCTTTTCTTTTCTTTCCGTTCAAGAACCACAGGTATAGAAAAAAACGGATGGTTGGAATATATTGATTAGTAAAAAATGTATAATTGACACAAAACAATATCAACATCAGCTTGATGTTTTTTTTAATAGCAACCGGTGAACGATACAAGATTCATTAAAAAAAACGAATGAAATTAAAAGTCAAAATGCCAGTTTGAGATTCATCAAGACAAATATTTTGTTACAGACGGGTCTTTCATCTTTATCTAAATTTCACACAGATACCGTTTATTCCACATGATTATCAATTAGTCAGCAACCTATTGTAAATAAAAATCAATATCAACATCAGCTTGATGCAAACTTTTTTAATGTCAACCTATCTGGACAAAAAAAAAACACTTTGTATGTTCTGATTTTTTTTAGATGCTTTACAGTTCTATTAGGACAACAAATTTCAAATGGTGAATGATACAAGGACAAAAAATAAGGAAATTAAAACACGTTACACTTAACTTGCCAAAAGTGAAAGTTCATTTAAAAGATGTTTTTTTATCAGGAAGGTTTTGAACATTTGTCTAAATTTCACATAAACGCAGCATATTCCATGTATTTATTGATTAGATTTACGCAACACAATTTAAACAACAAACAATGAACAGTACAAAATACAAAAAAAGGAAATTATCACACATAAAAAGCCAAATGAAACCTTCATCAAAAGAGGTATTTTGTTTCCTCAATGTTTTGAACCTTAATCTAAAAATCAAATACGGTTTATTTAACATGAAGGATGGTCATGTGACCGGGATGGGTGAGAACAAACCAGCGATCAGGCCAAAACATTGCGAGACAGCAGAGCAAAGGCTGAAAACATGAGTTTAATTCATGACCATAATTACGGTCTCAGTCAGTTCAGTGAGTCTCTGCCATTGTGGCGGCAACCGCGCTCAGCGCCAGAGCCTCAGCCCACCTTAATGGAACGGTACTGTAATTACTGTTATTAATTACACCTGTGTTTACCTGCTATGACACAGCTGTTATGTAAGTGGCTAATTAAGGGCTTTGTAATGAACAAATAAACGCTGTCATGTCTCTCCATTGAGAGGAACCACCCAGCCCTCTCAGTCAGGGCGCAATGATGGGTGTCATTAAGACCGGCAACAATAAAATAGAAGAATGAGGCAGTTTGTATTATTCCGTTAGTGTTACACCTGGAACCCCCCCAAAAATGCTTTGGTTCAATATGTCTTTTATTTCTTTTTTCTTTTTCTTAATTACATAGGTGTTCAGTTTTGACACCTGTGACTGAAAAACAGAAAACATGGCAAACTCGCTTTTCTTTTCGTGTTCTGAAGTGATGGCATGCACAAATGCAGTCTACAGTCATTCCAAATATTTCGAAGCGGAAGGCTGCTTCGTCACATCATGGGCAGACCCTTGAAACTTGTCAGTCATTTGGTTCTGGTTTACAGTTGATACAGAGCGCAGTTTGATTTGAAGTGCAGAAGTATCACCTCAAAATAAGAATATGATTCGATTCTTCACAATGATGAAAAACAGGATAGGCACACTGGAAAGCAGGTTAGGTTTTTTTTTTTTTCTTTTTTTTCAGTATCAGTCTAAAATATAATTTGCTTGCGAGGCATTTTTATCTAAGCTTTTTATGGATTTCAGGTGTTGGCACTATTAAAACAAAACAAAAAAAGAAAACCCTATCATTAAGAATCTTGGCATGGTGTGCCAGATACTTAGCTGTCTTATTTATGAGCTGTAACATGCAAATGACTTATCAGTCAGTTTATTTTTCTTAAATGCATCCCAGTGTGCACATTCTGCCTGGCATGGTTTTTGCTGCTCACCATTCAAAGTTTTGGGGGACAAAAAAAAAATGACACTAAAGCAAAACACATATAGAAAAATTCAATCAAGGAATTGAGATGAGTAATGAGTAATTTAGAAAAATGGCTGGAAATGGCTCGTCTTTCTTTTTTTTTGCTCCAATGGACTTTGCATTAGAGAAGCCTTCACTGAGTTTGAGCTAGTATAAATAAAGTGACACATTCCTCCATTTTTATGAGTGTGCGTTTGCCCTGAACGTGTCTTTTTCTGCCGGGTGGAACTGGCTATGTCGGTGGCTTTGTGCCGGGGTCTGATTGAATCGGGTGCTCCGGCAGATTTACATATGTTTGCCATTGTAACGTGGGTTAGTGAATATCATGTGGAAGCCTGAAGGGAACTGGCAGCCAGCGGACCTGCAACACTCTGAATTCTAAATAGTCCCTTTCTTTCAGGTGGCCTCATAGCTCTCCTTCTTCATGACTTCCCTCCAGCTGGCTCACTCTTTCTCTCTCACTCGCTGGCTTTCTGTAGCTATCATCACACACACACTCACACACACACACACACACACACACACACACACTGAGGTTTGGTTGTAGAGTGTCCCTGCTTGGACGGTGAGGGACTGGGAGTGTCGGCCAATCTCTGTTCAGTCAAGTGTTAAATTAGATTCCTCTCTGTCGGAGCTTTGTGTGTGTGTCTGTGTGTGTGTGTGTGTCTTACACACTTGTGCATAACTCATTCACAGGGACTGGGTCACTGTCACACGTATAGATACTGATAGTTGGAGGGTCTAAAGTGTGAGTTTGAGGAGCAGCGGTTGATGATAATGATGGCGATGCAGTGGAAAGGCAGTAAGTGTTGTCAAATATTTAGACTATCACACTAGAAACAACTGTTTATTTCTTCGATCTACTTCTAGTTGTCTGATTTTTCCATAACAAGCAAACATGAAATAATATAACGAGCAAATAGGGACTTTTTTTATACAGGCGGATTTAATTTCACTTTATTATTTTGTGGACAGATGGAGGTTATTTAATGCTTCATAATATATTCAAACAGTGTATTTGTGACTTTATGTTATGATTTCATGATTATATGAGCACTGGGGCGTGTTTAGCCTGATAATAGATGAGTGCTGCTGTGTTTGTGTATGCGTGTTGCCTAAACAATGCTGTTGTCGAGGCCAATTTGCAGTTTGCTAACTTATTAATGGTGAGTGTCAAGACACAATTGGAGCTGACTAAAAAACATGTGAGGGGGAATTTCAATCTGGTCTACTGCTTCCTCTCTCTTATCCCTGTCAGAATAAATGTTACCGCTGATTAGAATTCTGTTAAAATAGAAACTCAGCAATTTCATTTATTGTACCGTAGGCCAATGTATTTACTTAATTTAGTTTTTGGCCTGGTGTAGTTCCTGAACCCATGTCCCCAGGGTCAAAGAATTGTAAGGAAGGTTCCAGCCTGAGGCACCTTTGAATCTACAATTTTCAGTGGAACATTAGCACACTGCACAAAGAATTTTGGGCATACCAGAGCATATGCATGTCTGTTTGTATCTCTATGGGTATTTAAATTGACTTTTAACATACTCCCATCATGTTTATTTGAGATTTTACTCTGAATTTTGGTCCAAAGGCACCAGAGAGAAAAATGCAACTTGAAACAGAACAAACCAAACAGTAATGAAGCTGTAATAAAACAGTAATAAAGCTGTAGTAAATATCCTAGTGGATACAGAAGAGTATTTACTGCAGTTTCTGTCATAGTATGAGCCTAAGTCTTGATGGACAAGAGTTCCACATATAATTGTCTAATTATTCAAATATGTGCTTCTGGCTTCAACACTTGGTGTTGGATAAAGACTGGTTGAAGACTTGTTGTATCAGGAATACCTGCTTAAATCGAAAGTCTAACTGGACAGCAGATGACATGCATTGATAAAGACCTTTTCTGAGAAACTGTGACTCATTTTTTAAATAGATGTTCCACAACATCAACCCACTCTAGCGTCACTTTACAATCAGCTTTTGTAATCAGAGGGGTAACATGTAACGCAAATGCATCGGTTCCACATCCAGCCTTTGGTCTGCCACCTGTTTGAACTGGCTGAGTAAAAGGTTTGGCGGACCATGAAAAATGTCAGATTCTCAAATATGTCCACAGCCATTATTTTGTAGTAAGCCATTGTCTTAAATTACCTTCTCATATCCCCCACAACCTATCAGACTCTGCAGACCATGTCCTCACTTGCACTATTTTTTTCTACCATCTTATGTCGATACAAGTTTTTCAGTGTGTACAAATACAGAGTCTGCACATTGTCCATTTTGTTAAATGCCAACTTGAGCGTGAAATTTTAAATCCCACAAATTTTCTCTTTTAATGAGTGGTAAAGAAGTAATTTATTTAATCATTAGAGGCTCAGATTAAGCAGATAAAGCGTATGCCATGAAGAGGAGTCCGAAAATTACAGCATCAGCATATCAACTCCTTTTTTTTTTCTCTCAAAAGCCTTCGACATGGAGTTGTTTGTCGTTACATCGAAAACACTTGTGGTACTTTCATTTACAGCAAGGGGTTGATACTAAAGACCCCATTGTGTACCAATGTAAGCAAAAGGCTGCTGCTCATAAACTTACAAGGTTATTTGAAATTGCCAACGGTGCTTTTGTTGTCATGTTTACAGGGGTCTGATCCCAGCAGTAAACAGCATCATGATTGAACAAAACCACAAGTTGTCGGTTCACTCAACACACCTCATTCCTCCAGCAGGTTCAGCAAGAAACTTTGAGGTGATGCAGACTAACAACAGTTTATTGTTTAATTCTTGAAGTGTGGCATTAGATTTTCTTTGATAAGCTATTGTTCGTGATTTTACTAAAACAAAAAATAGAAAATATAGACTAAGATATATATATATTACAACATGTATGTGTGTGTGTGTGTGTGTGTGTGTGTGTGTGTGTGTGTGTGTGTGTGTGTGTGTGCGTGTGTGTGTGTGCGTGTGTATTAACCATTGAATAATTTCTATGTCTTTTCATTTACTGCATGCTTTTATGATGTTTGTTTGTTTGATTTTTGGTTTAAGTTTTTTTCTTTTTTTTTCTTTTGTTTCATATTCTGGTATTTGGTGATATTTGAAAGTTTTCTTGCTAATTTTACCCTCCCATTTTTTTTTTTTTTTGCTACTTTACAGTTTATTCATTTTACTTATTTAAAGGTAATCTCATTTGAATTTCAGAATATCCAAACAGCATCACATCTGACATTTTATACGGTATATTTTACCTTCTGGTTCCAAAGGATTTCATGCATTCTTATGCTGTAATGTGCGGTTGTTGCTGTCTTCAAACCTAAAACTCATCTTCAGTCAATATGGGCATTTAGTCAGAGAATAGGATTAGATGGAGGTGACTTTGGCGACCCCTGAAGGGGGGTTGACAGAAGGAAAGAAGATGTATATATCTATGTATGTATGTTCGTGTGTATCTATGTGTGTATATGCATATATGTATACACATATATAAAGGCAGACTGAAGATATATATACATATATATTAAGGTAGACTGAAGATGTGTTTGCTTGTTTTGTTTTATGTTTTTATTTCATTTTTTTGTCTGCTTTTATTTTTGTTGTTGTTTTTCACCAATTCCACATTTATCCCCTGGCATCATTTGCACCCTTTTCAAAATAGTCATGTAAAGTGGCTGAGAAACTGTTTTTTTTAACTGAGAAATGCAATTTCTGGCAACGCGAAACACCAAAAATGACTACATTCATTAAATAAAAAATCACAGACCCAGGATATCCAGCATTTTCTCTTTCATCGGCAATCTCTAATTGAGGTCTAACAAATTAGTTTGACAATAATTTCACTACGATGTGGGCAGAAACATCAACATATCTGTGGCTCAACACTGGACCCATCATAACCACTGGCAGTAGAAAGAGAGAAAATTAAATAACACTTGAGCAAAGCAAGGAAAGACTCATCAAGTTTCCTTTCCTCCTTTCCTCTTCGGTAGTATCCCCCCCCCGATAAAAAGCCACAGCAGTTTAGGTGAGACAACATGTAAAAACTAATTAAAGTGGAATCCAGCTAAGCCAACATTACTTCTTGTTTACTGACAAAATGTCTGCAGTATTTGGGAGTGTGTTACATCCCTCCAATCTTTCTTCACCTCCATCTTCTTCTCTCCCTCGTTCTGTCGGATGTCTGCAGTGCACATCAATATTAATCGCCCTCTAAAGCTGCAAGTTTCTGCCGTGTTTACACAGTCTGGCCGGAAAAAGCTGCATAAGGCTGCAGTTTTTATATACGCTTGTGGTCAAAAGGTTGCAATCAGTGACTGTTTCCCATCTCAGGAATACCATCATATTTTGTCAACTTGGTTAGTTTTAGGATTATATTTATGTTATCAAGAGTCTAGAGACACCTGGCAAAAGGGACCCACAATAATGCCGAAACAAAATTTCTGCCTACAAACAGAAAAGAAAAAAATGGGGTGTAGCTAAGCAGTATCTGACTTTTGTTTATTACTGAAAAGAGAATATCTTTAAGACAACACACATTTATGCCAATCTACTTGAAGTGCTTTTGATAACTACTAAAATAGTCTTTTACTTCAATTCACGGAAATGTACCCCCCTTCCATTACCACAAGCTCCCACTTCTTAATTATTTACATCACGTCCAGTGAAAGGTCAGCTGTAAATTGAAAACTAATGTACATTCCAGGGTTATTAAAAAAAGGGAAATTACAGGGGGGGTTCACAAATAGAGAAATTAAGCCCTCAAGTAGATGCCAGTATTTCTCACAAGTGCCAGAACTTTTTTTTTTTTTCTGCTTTTGCCGTAGCATTTAATCATCAGTTTAATCTAGAAATTCGTTGTGGGGAAAATTGCACTTCTGTTCAATGGTGACACACCGATAATTGTAAATTATCCAGGTTAAAAAACACAAAAGACAGTGAAACAGACTTGATGAGATCAGGACTGTGTTTACGCTGTAATTAAGTGACTCTTTTTTACTTTTCGGGAATTTGACGAGTTTTTAATATCATAGTCTGACATCTTTCAACCTCCTCCTCCTCCTGTCCTTTCGGCTTTTCCCTTCAGAGGTCGCCACAACAAATCAACCTCTTCCATCCAACCCTATGATCCTGTATTTCTCACACCAACTAACTAAATTATTGGTCTTCATCTAGACCTCCTGCTTGGCAGCTCTAACCCAAGCATCCTTCTATAATCTTCTAATATATTCACTATCCCTCCTCTGTACATGACCAAACCATCTTAGTCTGGCTTCTCTGACCTTATCTCCAAAACACCTAACATGTACTGTCCTTGTGATAGACTCATTCCTGATCCTAATCCTCCTCGTCACTCCCAAAAAGAACCACAACATCTTCATCTCTTCTACCCCAACTTTGTTTCCTGCCTTTTCTTCAATGCCACCATCTCCAAACCACACAGTATCAATGGTCTCACAAGTGTCTTGTACACCTTTCCTTTCATTCTGGCTGATATTCTTCTAATCGCATAGTACCCCTGACACTTTTCCCCACCTTTTCCAGCCAGCTTGAACCCATTTCTTTACCTCTTTTCCACATTCATT
The DNA here is from genome assembly GCA_901007705.1 of Fistularia tabacaria. Lineage (NCBI taxonomy): Eukaryota > Metazoa > Chordata > Actinopteri > Syngnathiformes > Fistulariidae > Fistularia > Fistularia tabacaria. The sequence goes on from CAAKHD010004505.1 coordinate 94,568, forward strand.
ATTGCTATGGACTGTTGACCGTAAGTACTTCAAATTTTCCACTTTCTTTATCTCCACTCCCTGTAGCCTCACCGTTCCACATGGGTCCCTCTCATTCACACACATAGTCTGTCTTGCTGCGACTATCCTTCATTCCTCTCCTTTCCAGAGGATACCTCTACCTTGCTATATTTTCCTCAACCTGTTCCCTCGTCTAACTCCAGATCAGAATGTCATCTGCAAACATCATGGTCCTTGGAGATTCCGGTTAACCTCATCTGTCAGCCTATCCATCACCACCTCAAACAGGAAAGTGCTCAGACCTGAGCCCTAATCCAGTCCCATCTCCACCTTGAACTTCTCTGTGACAACTACAGCACACCTTACCACTGTCTCACATTGAGCATACATGTCCTGCACCAGTCTAACATACTTCTCTGTAACTCCAGACTTCCTAATTAAATACCCTGTCATATGCTTTTTGTAGGTCTACAAAGGAACAATTCAGCTCCCTCTGACCTTCTCTCTACCAGCTTTCTTAACTCAAATACTGCATCTGTAGTCCTTTATGTAGGCATGAAACCTTACTGCTGCTCACAAATGCTGACTTCTGCTCTCTGTCTAGTTTCGACTACTCTTTCCCATAACTTCATTGTATGGCTCATCAACTTTATCCCCGCAATTCTGAACATCTCCCTTATTCTTGAAAATGGGCACCATCACACTTCCTCTCCATTCCTCAGGCATCTTATCACTCTCTAAGATCCTGTTGAATAATTTACCCGGAAACTCTACCACTGACACTCCTAGACACTTCCATACCTCCACAGTTATATCATTAGGAGCAACTGCCTTTCTACTTTTCATCCTCTTCAATGTCCTCGTCGCTTCACCTTTACTAATATCTGCTACTTTGTGGACCACAATAGTCACCTCTTCTATTCCTCATTCATCAGCTCTTCAAAGTACTCTTTCGATGTTCCCATCACTCTTCTCACACCTTTCAATACATTTCCCTCCCTATCCGTAATCACCCAAACCTGCTCCGCAATCACCCAAACCTGCTGTACATCTTTTACATCTCTAGCTCTCTGTTTTACCAACCTATAAATCATTCTCTTATCATTCATCAAAAATGTTTTTTCCTAATATGCATTTGTTTTTTAAAATCATACATCTTCATGATCTTTCTTCTTTATCAAAATCTGGATATCATGTGAATTTGACCGACATAATATCATAATCATGTAAAAACACTTAGTGTTATGCCAGAGCTGCCCCTAACACTACATCAAATATCTACAATTGATGTGTTGAGGTATGATGTTACTTGTGGATACTGCATTTAGTTTTAGGGAGGTCTTTCTGATATTCAATGATTTAAAAAATTTTTGAGCAATAATTTGAGCAGTTCCCTGCTGTTTTTTGACCATCCTCTTGCTAGTTTTCCAACAATTTCTTTGAGGGGTTTCGGTCATTTCTTTCGAGTGTTTTTTAGAAGTTGCTTGATGATGCTGATTGCTAACTGTCTGCTTCCTGCAACCTGGAGGTGTGATTCCTGTCATGAAGAGGGATTTCTTTAGCCCGTATTTTTCTGCAAAAAAAAAGGGAAAAATTGGGTTTCTTCTGAATAAAGTTGTTGCTGGGCTGCTGAAATATAGCAGCATGCTCCGAACTGCGAAAATTTTCAGACAAAAATGCTTCTCTCAGTGGGATCTTTTTTTCTTCCTCTGGTGACGCCTTCCATCTGACTGTGACAGAGATATGTGATAAGACTGTTTGTGTGTCTGTATGTTTGTGTGTCTGTATGTATATGTGTTTGTGTGTGTGTGTGTGTGTGTGTGTGTGTGTGTGTGTGTGTGTGTGTGTGTGTGTGTGTGCGTGTGTGCGTGTGTGTGTTTGAGTGTGCATGTATGCATTGTGCATATTTGTGTGCGGTGTGTGTGCCTGTGTGTAGTTCCAGGTCCCTGTCTAAGCCACCTCACTGGCTCTCGGCCCCAATCTTCATTAGTTTTCTTTGTCAACCAGGAACAATAAAAGAGTGATGATTAGAGTATAAGGGGCCCAGACAGTGTTTCCCTCTCACATGCCCACACACACACACACACACACATACACAAACACGCACATGCACTGGGCATTGTGGTTTCCATGTGTGTGCCTGTGTCCATCTTTATGTGTGTTGTGAATACATTTTCCTATTGGGCTTTCAGACTCAGACTTTGCCACACACTTGCGCACAGTGAAGGAGGGAAACATCAGTGCATGTGTGTTTGTTCCAGCTGTGATGCATGGGAATGTTCTGAGAACAAGAAGGGAGCTGGCAAAGTCTGAGTCTGAAAGCACACACAGACACACACATACACAGGGGGATATAGCTTGACGGACTAAGTCAGGGAGGGGCCAGGGGCGTCTGGAGCATCTCTGCCCAGCAGAGAGTATGGTTAATGGCTAGTAGTGGTTGAAAGGAGCCCAGGCTTCCATGGATGCAAAGACTGTAGGGAAGGAAATCAGTTTAAGACACACTTCCGCTGCTAATGTGTGTATGGGTGCACGTGCATGAGCGCACGCGCCTTTAATTACCCTCCAATGAATTAACCTGGTATTTTTCTGTCTAATCTCCTCATATAAACACACTAATCTTTAAACGAGTTCACATTCCACTCCCCTCACTGATGTTTCCCTCCTTCACTCCGATTGAGGCATCACAGGTCAGCTGATACGTTTAACGCTTTTTATCGCATCTGACTTAAACTGTGGATATTGAATGTATGCAACAATGAAGGCTTGATAGAATAGGTTTACTTGTCATAAAAAAATGCAAAATTTGGTTGTTGTTTTTTTTTCCTTTTTTGTCTGCACACATGAATGTGTCAATGCAAATGTTTGGAGGGCTCTCTTTCAAACCAGCAGCATATGGAGCTTTTATTGGTTTATTTTCAAGACTGTGTCCCCCATAAAACATTCAGCCGCTCCTCTTTAATCGAACTGTAGAGAATATGCATTTTACCTGTGGCATTTTGATCTGTTCAAAGTTAACCTTTGACAGACTCGGATCTTTGTCTAACATGGAGACCATGTTTTTATATTGTGTCTTTTCTGACTTTTTTTAATTACCGAAAAAAAAAAAATTGACACTTCAATATTTCAAATTGTAAGTATTTTTTTCAGTTGTTTTTTTCTAATTTTTTGTTTATTGTCGTTTTTCTTTTTTTTAATTGCTCTCCTTTCTATTATCCAACTTTTTGTTGCTCTCATAAGGATGTAGGACAGAATTCTGACATGTAAAGATTTGCATTGTTTTATTCATTTATTTTTGGTAGCTGTTAAATAATAACTGATCTTGGACTAAACTTTTTTTTCTTTTTTCAAAGCAATGTCCATTAAGGTCCCTCAAATGTCAAACATCTTGTCAAGCTTAATGAAAGCCGTTAAACAAAATGGAAACTTCGTGTCAGAATCTTGTAAACATGCGTCATTCTAAATATTTAAACACAGCCACCGCTGCTATGTTTTTGTTTTTTTCTCCTTACAATTTCTCTTTTCATCCATGGCAACTTCAGTTGACTGTGGCCCGCCTGAAGTAACACCATCCCACCAGCTACGAGTGTGTGTGTCATACATGTCCCTAATGTGAAGCAGGAGTCCATCAGACATCACGCATGGCGCTCCACTGAGCCACGGAGAAATAAACTCAATGAGGGAAAGATGGAGGATGGAGGAAGAGAGAGAGAGGGTGGTGGGTGATGTAGAGAGATGGATGGAAGGATGGAGGGAGAGAGGGATGGATAGTATGATTTAGCTGATAGGAGAAATCATTTACCAGCGCAATTTGTCGACAAGGATCTGGGGATGTCTCAGTGTGTCAGCGCCTCAGTCACTTTGATGGATGATGGAAGTTCAGCATCTCTAACCCCCTCTCTCTCTCTTTCTCTTGCTCTCATACTCTCTCTCCATTCATACTGTGGCTTTTTTTGTATCTTAAAACCTTAGCAGTGCACTTTGTATTTCAGTGTGTTTGTGTGTATGAGTGCACATATTTGTGTGCATTGCAGGAGATGTATTACACATCAGTCCATGATTTAGGCATACTAAAATGAAACCTTCCAGGTGAAGCATTTTCTCTGCAGCTTCTCACTTGCCATTTTTTAACTTGACTTTCTTTGTTCATGGCTCACTGGTGGTTGTGGTGTTGATGTGTGTGTATGTGTGTGTGCGTGTGTGTGTGTGTCGTTGCCACCGCTATATGTATTGACTGCCATGGAGCCATATATCAACTGAGGTCCTTACCGATGCTGTAAGACAGGGAGGCCTATCAATGAGGCTCCCTGTTTTAGTGAAGCAAGACTGGCCGCAGGCTGTGGCTGCACCCTGCATTGACTACATCCAGATCAACAAAAGAGAAATCAGAGCAACATAATGAGGAGGGAATTAGAGAGGTAGCATAGACCCAAAACTTATGAAGTCTATCACTTCATAAATTCCAAAAAAGTAGTAATCCAAAAAGGAGAATTGATTCATGTTAATCCAATGCAGGCATTAAACATGGCTAGTTTTTGTTGTCATCGGTGGATTGTTTTGTTTTTTGCTTTAAAACAGATATATTTATCTCAAAACACTTCCATTTGTATGAACAATACCATCTGTAAGAGTTATATCTCAATGTGTATCTCTTACTGTAGCCACCAGGAACCAGTGAACCTCTGAGACAATTCATTGATTTCTTCCTCATCAGCAAACAATTACAGTCCTTAATTGTTTGCTTACTTTTGTTGGGACCCTGCTGGTATGAGAATTATTCAGGTTCAGAATTGAAAATCAAAACGTGATTGCTCAAAACTTATTGTTTTATTTAAACCAAAAAGTTGTCAAGTACCTTAATAATAGTACTCCATGACATGTGGATTGGATTATAGTTGGATTGTAATATATTCTGTATATGTACGTCAATGGCTACAGCTTGTACAGTCTTGATTTTTCGAAATTGAGCATAAATTGTGTCATCTTGACTTGAGTGACATCAAATTTTATTCAATCTGACAGAGCAAACAGGTCAGTACCTGCACTCTGTCCACAATACCATGTTAACAATAATCACAGGAAGATCCAAGAAGAGAAGAGGTATCAAAAAAAGATTTAAAAAAAAAGAAAAGAAAAAAAAATATGAGACTGCCCCTTGAGAGTAAGGCATTAGTCACAGGATATGGAATCAAAAGTAACATTCAAATTTGCAAAAGGAGTCTGATCATTTCTAGCAGAAAAAAAATGCATATTGCATTCACATTTTGGAGTGAAATGGTTAAATGTGCACCCAAAACAAAATGAGGTGAGTCAGACTTTCAGTATACCCCCGTTCCAATCCTATTTTGATTTCAGACCATCTGGCTCAGTGACTTGACAACTTGATAAAATACACTGCTTGAAAACAAAAAAAAAAAGATTTCCGCAAATTTTACCATGTTCCATTGGATGGAACTGATTGAGTGTGTAACGTGACATACCTATTCTCTCCAAGCGCTCTGCAATGCAACAAAAAGCACAGCCTGTTCACATAGCCATTGTTTCATCTATTTTTTTTTTGTTTCTCTCTGGTGTACTCTGTCACATGGCATTCTATTCCATTGTCAAGCATGACCAAGATGTCTGCAAACAATTTCCAGTAGTCCTTGTAGCATCCAGCAATGATTGAAGAGTAGAACGTGTTACAGGCTTTAAATGTAACAGGAGAGAAAACTAATCTGGATGTTTGGAATTGGAAATTATGTAAAAAATGAATGAATGAATGAATGAATGAATGAATGAATGAATGAATGAATGAATGAATGAATGCCAGGAGGGTTGCTAAGTAGTTAAAGATCAAAAGGGAATTAGCAGGTTTTCAGATCAAATAAAATTAAATAAAATAAAATTAAATAAAATAAAATTAAAATAAAATAAAATAAAATAAAATAAAATAAAATAAAATAAAATAAAATAAAGCAAATACTCCCAGAATGAAAAAAACTTGAACAAGAGAAAGGTAAACATTTTCACTGAAAATCTATTGACTATACTTCGTCAAGTTCAAGACAATTTTTGAGTTAAATGAACTCAACAGTATTGATTAACATGAACTAATTTGTGATTGACGGAAGCCTAACTTGAAGTGACTTAAAGGGAGAGTTGTTAGTGAATGACTGTGTGCAACAATAACGTTATAATTAAAAAAGTTAGAGGTAAATGAGTTTGTGTAGCTTAAAGACTTGAGTGGATTTAGTGAAAAAAAGAAGAATTTCTGAACAATGTATTAGTTGCACTTTTGAGCAGACCCTTTAAGTTCATCTACCTTTGAGGCCATCAGCTTTCTTTCATTTTCTATAGCTCTTTCAGTTTTTTGAGGGGTTTACCTGGGATTGCTTAAGGTCATATAAGATAGAGGGAACTATAAATGCCCCTGCCTTCTAAAATATTCTGTCAAACTTGCTTCTAGCAGCAAATGGGGAATACAAAACCAATCAATTCATTAAATTAATAAATAGATAAATAAACATGATTTTGCCTACCTTTTTCAAACTAACTTTAAAGGTACCCAATAAAAATGATCAAACCTATCTGCATCCTGGAATGGGTACAGCTGAAGGAAATGTGCTGAATAGTTTTTGGTTACATAAATCCAAATAATTTAGTTTCAGTTATAAATTAGTAAGTAAACCCAAGGCAGCATTTATTTTGATCACGTGTGTAGTGGACGAGCATTCTTTTAAGCTGAGCAGGCACATTAGGAGCCTGATTGGTTATTCGACTGTTGAAGTTTTCTTTCTTCACCTGTATTTAAATTGAGCTTAAGTAAACCCTAGATTGAGCATAATGTGTCTTCTGCCTGTAGATTGGGCAAGGACTCTCAAGAAGCATCAGCCAACAGTCAGCGAGACATCAGAAAACTGCTTTGTTATGCTCAACGCCATCAATCTCCATGCATAAGAATAGCCAACTTCAATACAGTTATTGATTGGAGGATCCTTTGGACAGGACTAAGGTCAAAGCCTCATCCCTTCTCAAAAAGTTGCAGCGATTGATTTTTAAATTTTTTAAGCCGTATCCCATCAAGTTCTGAAGCAGTGCGGAAGAAAGGTGGGGCGCTAATATGTCAGATGGATTCATCATCATCGGTCGGGTGGAGTTATTATCTGACGAGCATGCAAATGAGGTTTAGGCCAGAAGGGGCCAGAAGGGGCTGAAAGTGCATGATGTTCATCTCAACACCGAGAAGAAAATGGGTGTAGCAAGTGAGGAGACGGGAGATGCCAACTCATATAAACAACACACATTTCAAACCAGAGCCTACCATCAAAAAAGTATCAGTTAATTGATCTCTCACGTCTTTTAGAACATTTTCATTTTGCATCCATTTCCAACCATGTTTGCTTGATTGTGCCCCATGTTTCTCTCCGTCCCTGCCTGAAGTGGCACATGTGTGATCAGACACACATGTGAAGCCAATGATACTTCTTTTGTTCCAGGTACATAGCAAATTAGAAAAAAAGAATCGGCTTCCTTTTTGCCCACACAGCTACACAACACAAACAACGAGGAACATGTTTTATTTCTTTTTTCATTGAGTCGTAGTATGTTGATTTCACACATTATCTGTCAAGTCTATTAGGATTTTACAACAAATCCGCGGGCGTTAATCTAACTCACTCGGGATAGCTGTCTTACCGACATTTCTTTTCAGTCTTGTCTTTTCTCGCCAACTTAATTCCAAACTTAACTGCCAATCATATCTCTACCACCCTCTATTATAAAGATGCAGCCTTTTTATTGAACAGTAAAAGGAAGGGAACCATAACTTGAGGTGACTGCAATGCAGCAGATGCAGATTCATGATTCATGTGCTGCTGTTTTCATTTTGTTGCTGCTTATGTTGTATTTCATGTCTTTTTTTCCTTTCACTTTTGACAAATTTACAATTTTTAAAGAACACAATGTTTTAATTTTGGGATTTTTTTTCTTGAACCCATTGACCATTGACACTTTTGTCAAGGGAATCAGTTGTTTTATGCCTCCAGCAGTGTCCACTCCATGGATGTATAATAGCAGCGCCTAAGCTAGGCCACCATTCATTTCCATGAAAAGCACTTCCATTTCATGCAATACGTTAAAATAATGTGATGGCAACGCTGAAACTTCAGTATAAATCAAGCAGAACCTTTCCTTCCTCAGGTTAACAAACGATACAGAATGGTAACTGGTTGTTTTAAAATGTAAGGTTTTCTTCAGGAGACAGAAAAAAAAGCATTAAAAAATTAATCCACATAAATCTGGAGAGTGTTGTAATTTTCATGTTGAATTTATTATAGTATGTTTCATGAAAAAATGTTTCATGTCTCAATGTCCAGGAGTGATGTGGTTAAGTATTTAAAGGATGCTGGTTTGATTGAAATAATGGTGTGTTATCAATTAGAATCTAACCTTTTATTTGCCTGTTTTTACTGTCCGCACCTGTAGGGTAACCAAGAAGCCCCAGCTCCACCCGAAGCCATGGCCCAGCCATTCCCACCGGCGCAGTACCCTCCTCCACCACAGAATGGGATTCCCGCCGAATACGCCACACCCCACACCCACCCGCCGGCAGACTTCACAGGACCGAGCACGGTGGCCGAGCATGCTCTGACACTGTACACGCCGACACACACACAGAGCGAACAGCCGGGAAGCGACAGCAACACCCCCGCCCTTACAGCCAACACAGTAACGGTGAGTGTCTCTCTCTCTCTCTCTGAGTCTCTCTCTCTTTCACACACACAGATACACACACATACACCCACTCACATGCATTTAAAACTCCTGAATGATCAAAGTAAGTATTCATGACATGCAAATCTTGGGGTACAGGACATCTATTATAATTTCTTCAAGGGCTTTTTCCTTGTCTCTTACTCTGGGAGTAGAAAATGGGGAAGACAGAGCTTTGGCTCTTCTTACTTGGCTGCAGTAAATCACTCTATGGCAACATCACCTTTGAGTTTCCTTTTCCTCGGACCAGTTGAACGCCCAGTCGTCAAACTGTTTATTCAAATTTGGCTCTTGAGTCTGACCTCACATTGGAAACAAGATCATATCTGTATGTAAATCAGAGCCAGATATTCAAGTTTTTCAAAACCTGGCTGACCAAATGTGACGTACACTAAATAGATCAATTCTGATGATTTCCTCTGTGCAACCAGAAAAATTAAATAAATAATATACAATGAAAAAAAAAAAAGATTCTGGTTCAACGGATCAGTTTCATGTCTCATTCATCTGTTGATATAAAACTTGTATAAATCTGATGATCTGCTTACGTGCCACCCGTAGAAGCAGACGACAGCTTGTTGATGAAACAGATGTCCTTTATTTTTAGAGCCACACATAGTTAAACAATTATTTTTCTTCACATTCTTTTTATGATTATTTCTATTTAGTGATTGTATTTTTTCAGATGTAGAACCAAATTGAAATCGGCATCAATACCTGGGATATTATTCAAATGTATAAGTGCGTGATGGGACATAGACAGAAAAATAAATCCAGAAAATATATCTCCAAAAAGGAGATTAAGGCTACTTCTGCCTTCAATGAAACAGGAGCCGCAATTTGGACAAATTTGAACTTTAACATTCATTATCTTAGATCCTGACATCATTTCAGTTACCCTTTTGGAGTAGAAGGCATTTAAAGTGTTGTTTCCGGGTTGTTTCAAGAAAAAAGCATCAAGTCACCGCCATAACAAGGTAGCTTAATGCTTAACATTAATTCAACTTTTACCATCACACGAACGACTGTATAGATTTTGCCACTAATCCCTGCTGTGATATTTTCCTTTGAAGGCTGTAAGATTTTGAGCTAGTTGAGACGCAGAGTTCCCTCACTGCAGATGCTTTTGTAGTGGTGGGTGGTGCACTGTGGGGTCCGCGGGGAATACGCGAAACCTCTCTTGTCGACTCTAGACTCCCGGACTTTCTCTCTGAAGTTCCTTTGACGTTCGATGAAAACCAAAACTTTAAAAAAGGGGGCCAACCCTTTGCTCCTAATATAAGCTCCAAAATTCTAAGAAAATGCATGAAGCAAGGGAGTAAATGAGACCCAGAAGACATACACAATGAGCAGAGAACAGATAGATCTCACTTAAAATGTTGTGTGGTGATCTCCTTGGCCAAAAATATGTGCTTGCATGAATTCAGACATGCACACATGCACACAGATGCAGCATGGATGCGCTGATAGATAGCTCGATGTTAGAGTCAAATGAGCTATATTTCAGCTGAATTTCAGCCCAAGATGAGACGCCAACAGGCACTGCTAAGGATGTCCACCCTCTTGTTAAGTGTACCTGCACTTGTGTCTGGATGAGGAGCCTTCAAGCTGTCAGGGCCAATAAGACTGGGGCATGCTGGGAAGGTATGGGAGTTTACAGACATTGATGGCAGAGTAGGGGAGTCCAGCTCCAGGAGAAAACACGGTACAGTCAGCATTACCGAGGGTGTTTTACAGTCACCGTGGAGAGTTTGTCACAGGCTGTAACTGTTACTGTCAAGAGACATAGTTAGTGGAAGCTAAAGTAGGAAGACACCATATAGACTTTCACTGCAGCCTAACAGACACATTTACTGCATTCATTGTCATAAAAATATACTGTTACCTGGGTCAAACCAATGCATCAGCTCAGCACTGTGTTACTTCCCTAACACATTATATAAGCCTGTCAGTGCTGCATTGACAGTCTAATTACATGCAGTATATATTATAGATTTATTCATATAATACTCTCCATCTCTGTGACAGGGGGTACTCAAGTGCAAATCTTAAAAGTCCCTTAAAAATGAGGAAGACAACAGTCCTTGTTTTATGGTCAGTTAGACTTTTTAATAAGTGCTTCGAGATTCCTGAAAAAAAGAAATCAAATAAAGGGTATGTTGACACTACAGATCCTGTACTAGATTCTTGAGCTTTTTGTCTATATTTACTGATAATCAAAAATTGCTAAATAAAATTATCAAGCGATTATTTCAACATTTTATTGATGAATAGGTATATTTTTTTTCTTTTTTTTTAAATTTTTTGTATTAAAAAATAAAATGTTAGTTTAACATCAGAAAGATGTTGGTCAGAAATTACAGCTACGTTGCAAATGAAAAGTGTATTGGTTTAAAAAAATGACACAGAACTTGAAATCAGTAAAAATATATATTTTTTAAGTCATTTAAGACTGTGTTTTGGTCTGTTATCAAAAAACTTACAAAACAACAACAAAAAAAAAAATCTTTTAATCCATTGCTAACTAGACATTGACCTCAGGCAAATTTTTCCCGCTAATTATTCTATATTTTACATATTAATCAACATTTTTAATATGAAATGCGGACAGTCATCATTTTTCAGCCAACTTACACTCCCTGAATTGCCACTGCTGCCTCACACATCATCATTTTGTCCCTGCAAGAAACTCTCATGACATAGATCTGATCCAAGTCATCAATATTAGATCTAAACCATTCCTCGAAAAGGGGCAGCCTGTAGTATGTTTTTAAGTCTGTCACCTTTCTGACACTTGTCTCTCTCACATTTTTAAATTAATGAATGGTCACGTTCAGCTGTTGCGTCTGTGATCTCTGAGAAAGTCAACGGGAGACATTCTCAGTTATGAATCGGCAAAGCAGCGCAATCTTGTCTGAGACATGTGGGATGAACATGTTTTTCAATCAATTCCCCTTTGATTCTTAGCTGACAAAGTTGCACAACTGCGTTGTCAACTAAGTCTCGCAGGCCTGTTTAATGATTGTACAGTAAGCCTTATTTTCTGACCTTGCAAGGACCCACAACACTCCCCCATTGATTCCCAGAATGCGGGGGGTGAAAAAAAAAATAATGCTGACTGGACGCTGAATGTGATTGGGCAGAATCAAAGCCAAGCAGCCTCACTCTGGCAGCCGTGTTCAGGCCACCACTGGCAGTAGGAGAAAGATTTGAAATTTGAGTCATTGCAACATCCCTTGATAGCAAATGAGCATAAATAATACATTTCTGAGTGTCCAGCTTCAGCTGTAGTTTGGTCCAAATCTGGTGTACAATCTATCTTCAGAAAACTCAATTCACTAGCAAGTTATACATTTTTTTAAAAAAGAGGAAATACAGGATTAATGTTATTGAGAAAGAATGAATGAAGTATTGCCATCTGACAAGTATGTATGGTTATGTACAGTATGTATATATTATTCTACGTATATGTTAACTCCTTGCTGGGGAGATGGGGGGTTATATCCATTTCTTGGTTCTATTGTTCACCAAAGATATACAAAATCTACAAAGGATGGTGTCAAAATTCCATCCAAATGTAGAACAAAACATGAAAGTTCCCAAATCAACATAAATCAGCAGGTCCCTACCAATTTCAGCAGATAATAGAACAAGTTTTGTCAGTCATTAGCTAGCAGTCATTTGTATTGGAATGCAGTGAATTATGTCGTCATAGCAGCTGGGAAAATAAGAAATCCAAAATACCTTTGCCGGTTCGGCTTCATTTTCATAGAAGGGCGTAACCCAAAGCTCCCAACTTCTGTTTTATGGAGATTTGAGCAGGGATTTGGGTTAATAAAGCCATGTTTGCATACAAAAACAGCTGATGTTGAATAGTTTGGTCATTTAGTCTCTTTTGAGGGTCTTGCAGATTCACTTAGAAATTGTTTCTCACAGCTGCATGTGAAGTCATCCATATCCTGGGTGTTAACCCCCCTCCCCCTCGTATACTCCATTCTGTTAGAAAGTAACATGCTGTATAGAATGTATATAGTGAACGGCATTAGCATTACACTTGTGATGTATTTTTCCTTGAGGATCATGTCTTCACATCTTCCATGTGTGCAAATTTATAACACATCTGTCAGATTCATAGATGAGTATTGTGTTTACAAGACGTTACGGGTGTGTTTGTGTGTGTGTGTGTGTGTGTAACTGTGTGTGTGTGTGTATGTGTGTGTGCACGTGCGCGCTTTGGTCTAATCCCAGGTGAGTGTCAGCTCTGGAGCTGTGTGTAATCTACCTGTCTGGCCGCTCTCCCATCTGATTCCATTATAGTCCTGTGGAGGTGGTTTACAGGCGGCTGCTGAGCTCAGCAAGTCACACACACACCCAAGCGCACACACACACACACACACACACACACTCACATGTGTTCACTTAAAAATATAGTAAAGACACAGCTGGGATCTAATTGGGTGTGTAATCAGATAGAGGGGTTTGGGGCAGATTGTTGTGTGAGTGTCTATTTGCACGTGTGTGTATGTGTTCAGTAGGAGAAAGTCTTTCTTTGTTAGATTAGTTTGTGTTTTAGTTAGTTAATGAAACAGCACTCTCTCCCTTTCTTTTTCTCACTCTCCTTCTCACACAAAAAGACACACTGACAGACACAAACATACACACACATTCACACACTTTGCAGCTCAGTGGCACTGTTTCCCCGGTGACAGCGGACGAAGCTTGGGCTGGCTGTGTATGATAATGTTAATGTAATTATTTCCTCTTCCTCCCTGGCTGCTCACACACCATGGATGGTGAAGCCATGACGACCACAGTGAAAGAAAAGAAAGGCAGAGATGGATTTTCTGACTGTGGCAGAAGACGGCTTACAGCCTTAAAGCTGTTCCATTCCATACCATGCCAAGCTTAATGAAGGAGAACAGCCAGCTCTACAGGCTAGCATGCACACAAACACACATGGGATAGAGGACTCCAGTGAAACTGGGATCAACCGAAGCAACACACTCTATGTAGGGATTTGTGACACACTAGCTCCTTTGAATGGGATTATTTCACATAACATATAAGACTTACCAAATCAATGAGAATTCAATGCTTACAACGACTGTAGATGATCTGCAAATCAAAAGCCAAACCCATGGGACCAATTGAAGAAATAAAGAAAAGGGAGAAAAAGGAAGGTTCTTTCTCAGTTAAAGTATATCTCCACTATGACCATGTTGCCCTAAAAAAAGAAACAGCCAGAAGTTGAGTCGGAAAGCTTATCTAGCATGAAACTATTGGAGAAGGAAGACAACTTTCAGTTCTTATTATTGAGTCCTTATTAAATGATTAAAAATAAATCTAGCCAAAATTCACAAAATAGTGTTGAATGTAAAGTGAAGGTTTTGTCAGTTGGTGGGTTGAGATGCTAACTTCTGAAAAATATCATCCAACTGATCATTTCTGTTTGACTATTTGCTGATCAACTGTGATCTGATGCTCAACTGCTTTTACATGTTTATCTATATAGATCAACTGAGTTTATCAGGCTGATCTCTTTTTGGTTTTAATATCAACCAACATAGGTTTGTGTAAAGATCAACAACTTGAACACAAACATACCAATATGGACTGGGTTGGTGGACAGTGACACATTAACTCATCAAAAAAATCATATATTCGCTTCACCATTCTACCCATGCTGAAATTCAGCCCATGAGCACAATTTACTCTCAAACACATTTTCAAGCTCCATCCTCCAACCATGTCCTCATCCATAATGACAATGAAGGTGAATTGGAATGTCAACTTTATGTTTGTCACTGTGGGATTAACCTTTGCAGTTTGGTATTCCAGTTTCTCATCGGTCCATACAAGGCTGTCCTAGTCTTCTGTCAGACTTCTATCTACTCAATGAACAATGCATAACTACAACTAAGAATGAATTAAAATAAGAAATTAAGATTCATTCAATTATTTGAAAATAACATCATAAATATTTGCATCACCACTCACAACAGGGATGCAATTGGAAATTGGGTGAAATTACAAAGATGATGTTTTTTTCCTTTAAGGGGCATTTTTTTTCAGTTGAGTCAGATCAGACCAGTCTTTTTCTGAGGATTCTGATTGCTGTAGCTTTGTGAGTCAAATTAAAAATATTGTCAATGTTATCCTTAACATAAGTCTTTGAAAGATTAAGTCTGTGAACAATTAAGTTCATATCCAGAGTATTGATTTTGTACTTATCAGCATTTTTGTTTTAAACCATTATTTGTGTTCACTTTCTTTTACTCCTAAAGGTTATTTGAACCACATTCGCATTACTGATGTGAGACAGCCAGGCTAATGAGAAGTTGTTGATTTAGAGGCAAATTTCTTTCGTGGTGCAATCTGAAAAAACATTAATCAATTTCTCATTCATTATTGTAGCCTTAAACATTTATATATGTTGAGTTTTATATACTGTATATGATATCTGTTATCTTGACTTTATTGGATTTAGATGAAGCAGCCAAATGTATTTATTTTCTGGCTGAATGGAGCGGATGTAGTAACTCACTGTCTTGACTTGAATCATCAGTAGTCACCCCGTCGCCTCACACACTTTCAGTAATTTATCTCTGAGCTTCTGCTGGAAAATCCCCCCTTTTACCTCCTATGACACAAAGCGCACCTTTCTAATTAGGCCCCACCTCTGCTCCTTTCTCAAGCATATGTGGCTTGATTATCATGCAATTAACAAAATTAAAAGGCAAAACAGAGCAAAGGCAGCTCTCAGTGGCATATGGCTCCAGAGAGAGAGGTGAGGAGAGCACGAGGTAAAAAGGGAGGGAAGAAAAGCATGAGGAAGAGCAGAGCAACAGTAATAATTGCTTGGTTGGCATGGAGATGCATTTCTGTCCCTGAAAATTATGTGAAAAGAAAATGCTGGTGCCATCCAAAAGTGTGTCAACTCTTGATTAATTTAAAAGCAGTTATTTGTTGTTTTATTACTTGAATCATCCTCTACTAAAGCAGCTTTGGTGTAACTGTTGCTCCAGAAAGTTTTCCATCCTTCCAAAAACTAATATCAAAACCACGCTCTCAAAAAATATGTGTTGCAATTATCACAAGAAATTAAACCCTTCACAGTGTCCAGTTAAAAAACATTTTGTGTTGATTTCACGTGATTAATTTGTTTCACACAATTTAGACAGCAGGACACTAAAGGAACTTTTACATGCTCCTCTGCTTCAATCTAAACGAGACTTGCCCTCAGATATTACAAAAATGTCTCATTCTGTTATTTTTGCATAAATTTTGAATTCATTTTGAGGCAGCGCGTTGGTGTAGTGGTTAGCGCTTTTTCGTAACAGCAAAGAGATCCCTGGTTCGATGCCAACAGGGTGCCTTTCTGTGTGGACTTTGTATATTTTCTCCAGGTTTTCTGTTTTCCTCCCACAATCCCAAAACATGCAGTAGGTTCATTGGATAACCTAAATAACCTAAACCCAGACATGTGAATGAGAGAGTGAATGGATGTCTGTATGTCTATATTTGGCCATGTGATCACCTGATGAATGGTCCAGGGTGAACCCTGCCTCTCACCCAATGACACCAAGGCCCCCTCGCAATCGTGATTGCTGAAGAAGAGCTAGAGACAATTAATTTTCTCTTACTCCTCAGAATTGAAATTAAGTTATCAGGTAGTTGACAAATTCAGTTTAACTATAAAATAAAGTCAAGCTTCTTTGACGGGTTTGTAAATCTGGAACATCTTCCCCTCGGTTTGGTTTGTTTTTCCAGTTAAGAAAAATCGAAATGGAAATCAAATGTTTCGCTTTTTTTATTGTTGATATATATCAAAAGCATAGACACTTTGCTTTGCAAGGGAAAGACCACGTTTTTCCAGCTCTTTAAATGAAACGTCTTCCAGGAAGGGGGAAACACTGCTATGGTATACTATCCCAAAGTCCAGAGAGAGCTTCTCCACATATTTTTGTATCGCAGAACCAAATAGATATTTGTAGTGTCAATCATTCATCACTAAAAAATGAACAGGGTTATAATCCCATCATCATTATCATCCAGGTGGTTGGACAGACTTCTATGATGTTATGGATGAAGGAAAAGTGAATTGTTTAAAAAAATGTCTCCCCGAACTTTTTAGTGAGCCACCATAGCTTGACTGTTTCATGAATGAACAGACATATAAGGGAGCATGGCTTCCTGTAACTTGATTTAAAGATAGTAATTGTTCTTTAGCAGTTTTATTTATTGTATTCATTTATTTATTTATTTCAATGTTTGAGCGTTTGTTTTTTATATTCACCTGTTATGTATGAAGTAAGAGATCCGGCAAAACTATATCAACACAATCAAAATATTGTTTGATTGTTTAAATACTGTCAGTGGGTAGATTTGGAGTTGATCATGATCCCCATTCACTAACAGACACGGAAACAGATCATCTTCCTGTGGTCTGTACTGTATACAACATTAAAATGATACAATACAAATCATCAAGATACAAAGAAAGAAAGAGAAATGGGCATGCGAAGAAAAAATGGAAAATGGAAAACCACAAGAAAAAAACTGTCATCTCTCGCCCTGTGAGATAATAATTATATAGAGTGAATTTAGAACAAATCATATTTGGCGGAACTTAACAGAATTAACAGTGATATAGATATTATCTGCGGCTAACAATTATATTATTTATCTTTTTACAGAATGAAGAATATGTTATTTTAAGCTGCTTTATGCCCGTCATATCACTGATCACAGAGAGTATAGAGATCCACACATATATATATAGAACCTCTGTTCACTGAATTCGATTTTGGCATGCACCCCGTAAAATACTCAATAAAACCAGTTATTTCTTCCACTGGTGTAGTGATTTAATTAGAATAATTATATTATTTATTTATTATTTATATATTAGAATTATATATATATATATATATATATATATATATATATATATATATATATATATATATATATATATATATATATATATATATATATATATATATATATATATAAACACACATATTTCACATATATAAAAAAAATCTCT